>WURV02177978.1:0-13598 GCA_011762755.2 Epimenia babai
TGGTCAAAATACGCGCCATCAGCATTGTGCATTTTGCGTTGTTTACCATTTGGTTGATAAACCGTCAAATATAACCGAACGTAGTTTGTTGCATACCCGATAGTTATTAAATTATCCCCGATATGTTTGCCATCGGTGTCTTGTATCCACGTCTGCCCCCCCCCCCCCAACAAAATAACAAAATTAGTTTCTTCAACATCTAATCCTCCTTTCTTGGTTCCTACCATTCCTTCCCTACTCCCTCACTCTGTTTTCATTTAAAGCTCTGAATCGATCCCTGCATGATTTCAATATTTATATGCCGAGATATGCCAATAATAATCAATCAACCATTAATCTTAGTTATTTAATATGTTTATTAGGAATATTGAATTTTATTTTAATTGCATTGCTTGTGATTAATATGTGATATATTTTGTGTGACAGACGAATGTCTGGTTCCCGTTCTCTTCGCCTACTTTCCAGGATTTTTGAATCCGAAGACTGGGAGTATCTTGAAAAAGCGAAGCGGACAAAACTGGCACCTGCAGCAATGCGGGAAATACCGGAAGGTGAAACGCAATCCAGGCATTCCGGGACATCTCAGTCGCAATAGCCTGCGGATGTAACGCTCAGGGGCGCACAGTCTCTGATAGCCTCGGCACTTGTCCACTTGGCTGAAAATCAAAGTGGAAATTGAGAATGAATGGATGTATACAATAATTCAGCCATGCTTTACTGTGCCTTACGAGGAAGTGTAAAGTCCACTAAATGAATGGCCCCAATTTTGGGCAGAGAGAAAGAGAAGTTCCAGGCTAGAGTAATCCACCCACTGCACGTATTCACTAGGTACAGAGTAACTCTGGTCACGTCTAGAGGTATGAGACAAAGGGAGGAAGAGCCATACAAATGTATTCAAAAATGATTTATTGTTAATGTTTACGCACTAAACAAAGTATGTGTATAAGTTTCTGACATTTATACTAGTTGCAAAATTTGAGTAATAATGCTTGTTCGAATGGTATATTATCGTATATTTTTCAGATATGAAAGGGCGTGCTACCTTTGAATCTTGTTTTAACTTCTAGCACTTTCTTTCCACAAAATCTTAGAGATAGAGATACTTAGAATTTTTTATACTGCACGTGCTTAGATTAAACTTTACTGTGTTACTTTGCCTACATTCTGTAAATATTTGCAGTGTGGTTCTTTTGGGGCTTTTCCCTCTGACGTTTGCTGTGCTTCTGATGCTCTATATGTGCTCTCTATGTCGCTTACCTCCCAGCTATGTCGTCATCTCATAGTAAATAAACATGGACCTATCATAAACTTAACGGAGTGTGCCGCATATGTAGTTTGTATGTAGACATTTGGAACCAGTGGCGTAAATGGAAAAAGGTCAGTTGTCTGCCCAGACTCGGTGAGTTTTTCACACTAGGTGTTTTCCCCCACCCCTTATGAGTGAGGCTAATCAGATTGTCGTGTTAACCACATTAATAGGCTAGCTTTGGCCTATCACAACGATATCTTCGGTAATCAGCCTATAAATTCAATACAATACAAGGACTACTCACACTTCCATTGCCAAAGAGGGTCAGCCCGAAAAACGCCACAGGTAGTATACTGGTTAGAGCGGGAATAGAACCAATTATCTGAATTTACTCACAAGGTGCAGGCAGAGTAGAATATCTTGGGGACGTTGACAACGCGGCAACAACGACGCTGATTGTTGTTGAATTTTACCCAGACCTTCTTCAGAAGTGTAAGGCCCTGACGGCAAGGCTTATGCGAGGGGGCATTGCACTTCGGTCTGCAACAGATACACTCAAGGCTGTCTCATAAATATTGCTGTGAAATATTGCTGTTAAAAACGTGAATTTAACATCTAACATGCTAGCTGAATCTGTAATGGACTTAACAAAGACCTGCGTATAGAATGACTTGTTGCAGTCATCATAATCATTATAACTTGATGATCGCGTCAAGTCCCTAAGGCCCGGGTCTGGCGGTGCGAATCGACAAAACGTCTTGTATGCGTCGGTCGCACCGTGAGACACAGGAAACGATTGGCAAACGACAAGATTTTCGATGTATCGCCGTGAGACGCACCGAATCGGCCAGAGTTTGATTCTAAACGATTTCGCCGTTTTGTCGTTTCACATTCATCCAATGAAAATCGTACATTGCTACTTCCGGCCATACCAAAAAAAGGTCAGAAAAATTTGAAACAAAATGGCGATGTGAACGGTGGTAATGTCAATGTCGTATAATATGTATTCATAGCAACGATCGATATCACATTCACGTCCGATAATCTATGCAATCAATGCTAGTTGCGTCCCTTCGACAAATAACGCGTCTTGCCGCGGCGTGAGAACACCAACTCGCTCGCGATTTCGCAAGACAAAAATCAAATCGCGCAGAGAAATCGCACAGTCAGACCCAGGCTTAATAGTGCCTTCACACATGCTTCTATGTTCAAACAGTCGGCACCAACAAATTCTCGCAACAAAATCTCCAACATTGCGAGAAAAATTGCAGGTTGCAAAGATCGAGCATGTTCGAAACTCAACTTGTCACAAAGATTTGTTGGCAGCTTCACACAATGACGAGGTCGGGATATTCTCGCTCGACTTTCATTGAATGAAGTTTGATTAGAGATTTTTATTTTTATTTTTCAATGATTGTTAAGCGCATGAGAGAGGAGTTTGCTTCTGACTATGCGCTATGGAAATACTCTATTACATTGCATTATATTTCTCAGTCACCACTGCTCGCAAGCCATAGACCTTCTGGGAGGGGCTAAGACAGTATTACATAATTTCGACATTTTGTTTTCGACAAGTTTGTCAGTGTGAAGGCAACGTCAAAATACGCTTCAACAAGTTGGCCAACAAATCTCACAGTATAAAGGCGGTATAAAGAACAAGCTAACCCCCATCTATCGCTACGTTTCGGCGTATCAACACATGATTTACGCAATATTCATCCGATCCTAACATCAAAACTACAAAACGTTGAACGACGTGATCTATTCAACTGGGGACACCGGGGCTTGTTGTGTATGCATGTATGCAAGTGATATATTGAATTTTATAGATGTAAATGTCCAAAATGTTAAACTAGCCTCGGTCTTTCCTACGCGAAAAAACCGTAGCTACATCAGGAACAATGGTGTTAATAATATTTGAGTTGAAGTACTAACATTACCATTAACACTCGAAAAAGTATTAAGTGCATTTACAATAGGCAGCTGAGTTAGGACAGCATTGGTCATTTTGACGTAATAAGGATGAGGCTTTCCGGACACTGGTTTTTACCAGAATGTCTTTTCGGTTATTCACGAAGTAACATAGGTACCCCCAATCCGATTAACTTCACAATCAAGAAATAAAAAGATATTGAAAATCTCGTAAAACATACCGATCTAACACCTACACCTCTATGTGACCGTTTTATTAAGGGTGTGCAAAAACCATATTGCTCTGTTACTATTATTTATATATATATTATATACGTTACAGTAAATGCTGGTAATCAGTAAATACCGGTATTCCCTAAACCATTTTAGTAAACACTGGTATTTACTGAGTGGCTTAGGAAATACCAGTATTTACTAAAATGGTTAAGGGAATACTAGTATTTACTGAAATATGAACTCCATGATTACCACTATTTACTAAAGATCATTTTGGAGTTTAGTAAATACTGGTAATGATTGACTCAAGGGACAGATTACTGTATATATATATTACTACATACTTCACATACACACAGGAAGATTAAAAAATAAATCTCTATCGACTAACATGATAATGTAATACATTGCTGAAGTGATGATAAATTATATTATGTGTACCGACTAACTATTTTACCCTTTGAGTTGTTTTAAAACTTGCTATAGAGTTCGTCTTGACGCCCCTAATATTGAAACACGCTTTTCACGATTATTTCTTTAAACTGCGATATTATTTCGAACGATCAGTGAATTTGAATGGTATTGCAGTACTTGCCTGATTGACGGAAATCCGGGCGGATTCCAGATTGGGAAACTAAAACACTGGTGGGCCTGAGCACAGCAACGGCGTTTCAAAAGCGGGAACATAAAAAGGGGTGGTTTAGCGTGAGTGGGGACGCCTTGCCACACAACGGCGAGTGTCGCTACCGCAAGAATCACGACGACCTTCATTTTTACGGCTGAAATTGGTTAGTTTCTTTTAGTAAAGTGTTCCGATGTTAACCGCTTCCTCTAGCAGTCACTCTGAGATTGGGATGCTTTTTTTTCTTCTGAAAACTATCTCGATACTACCCCGATGACAACACAGAAGAATGACAACCCGTAAACTGTACTGTAGAAAAGTTCCCCCTACACAATCTAAAACCCTTATATGGAAGTAAAATTTTCTTTAAAGGGAAAGAAAGCTGTACGGAGGTCCGTTCAACTCGTTCTCCCGAAAACTAAACGTACCCACTTTGGAGATAGAACGTTTTCATATAATTCTGCAAAATTATTCAACTCGTTACCAACCGATATTCGCACTTCTGTTAGTCTGTCTGAGTACAAAGCTAAAGTCAAAACCTACCTATTTTGCAAAGCCTTTGGGAATGGAATCTAATCCCACAGTATTATACATGATGTAGCATGTTCAATTTTTATTGTTTTTACCTATCTTATTTAGATCGCAACTTTGATACGTTAATTTATTAGGTTTTCCGCTATAATATTCTAATATCTTAATATGTCGTTTATATTTTTAAGTAGGCCTATAATAATGTATGTGATTTTATTTTTTCCCTGTAAAGTGTATCCGACAGTAACCACCACAACTAAGGGTGCACTATAAATAAACCTCACAATAATAATAAAAATAATAATAACAACTATAGATAATACGTACATTACCGATTGTCCAGCCATCATAGCCTCCTAGTGTCAGCGTGACCTTGCATGGTATACCGATGTCATTTATATCAACCTTGTAACGGTTGACGCTGTTTCAGAGAATCATGAATAAAAGTTAGTCATATTACACAACAGCATGATGAATTAATATATAGACTAAAGTCTCATGTCATCATATTGCAAATGAGGGTTGTAATGGATGGAACAACCACGATGACAACCGTGATAAAAATTATGATGACACGATGAGATGAGAGTGATAACATAAGGGTAGAGATGGACCTCACCAACTTCCTCTATATCTCAATATAAGTTGATACTGAAAAAAAGTGAAAAAGAGTAGTGTGATATTTACGTAAACTGACGGTTTACAACATCCCGGAGGAGGGAGGGGGCAGCTCTATAAACAGCTACCAGCAAGCCACGCCGCAATTTGACTTTCCCAGTGCATATTAATTCGTGTTGCCACAAATCACTTCCCCCGGTGCTTATTTATGGCGAAGTCCACCAGAGCAATCGGGATCAAGAACTTAGCTCAAGGATACAACGAGAAAAGCACAATTCGTATTGCCCAGGATCTGATTCAACCACTGCCTGGTTCGTGGGCGCTACCGAGTGAGCTAAAAGCCATAGTGCAGCAGTAAACTAACAGTGACAATTATTTGAAGGTAAGCAATATCCATTATTGTATGCAATTAGTCACATAATCGGCTATTTTACTCCCTAAAACAAAAAGCGAAGTCCGCTTGGAACTTGGAAGCTTCATTTTAGCTAACAATACTTTAATGAATAGGTAAAACTAGTCAAAGTCCATTGAGATCTTGCAATAAATGTCACAACTAGTGGGGGTTGAGAATCACCGTTATGCTTACATTAGACAAGGAGACTTTGATTACAGACTATGATCACGATGCGATTATGAATCACGCAACTACCAGTATTAGACACCAAGCGTATTAAAAGAGATAGGGAATGAAACAAAATAACACAGTGTCTCCTAACACATATTCTCCCAATCTATAGAGACAAATCGAAAAACGCAAACATCTTTAGAAGGGGAATGGCAGAACATTGGAATATAGAGCGGTATAATTAATGTTAAATTGAGTTTGAGTATTTACAACCACCTTGAACAATACAACATCAGGTCACAAAAACAGCAAGCATTAAAGAACATAGTGTTGAAATACAGCTCGCTTTTGTAATTCATGACATAGTAAAATCCTCTGATAAAAGATTGCCGTTTTTTATTTTAGATTGTGAGAAAGTTCTCTACATTGTCATGAATTGTTTGAAACAAAACTTATTGAATATGGCATTGATAGTTTCACGATCAGTTAGACAGATGCCTTTCTGGGAAATCTTGATGTGCGGTCGTAAAATGGCATTTATGTCATTTGCAAGGTCCATAAGAGGACAGAAGACTGCTACTTTTCGCATTCATAAAATACATAACTGAAAACATTACACCAAAAAACATTTGTTTGTACAACTGTGTATGCTACAGAACAATAAATGTCAAATGACTGAAAAGAAATGTGAAGAAGACATCGACCAATGAGGCGAGTAGGTCAAAAATTGAGCGATGAGATTTCAACCAAAGCGCAACGTAATGATGTAGCTGTATATAGACAACAAGAGGCCTCAAGACGCTCACCTGAAAAAAGGAGGGGAAAAAGGGAAAAAGAGAAAAAAGAGAAGAAAATAGAGAAAAGAGAAAAAAGAGAGAGAGAGAAAAAAAGAGAGAAAAAATTAAATAACAAGGGGCCTAAGAGAGCCGACAATACCCATTAGGATACTGAAAATAGACAAGAGGGGAAAGAGACCCGACAATACTCATTACGACACTAAACCAAGACAAGAGGCCAGGGAGACACGACAGGACCCATGTGACACCAAAACAAGACAAGAGGCCAAGGAGATCCGACAATACCCATTGCAATACTGAAACGGGACAAGAGGCCAAATAGATCCGACAATACCCATTACAATACTGAAATAGGAGAAGAGGCCAAAGAGACCCGACAATACTCACTAAACTTACCCACTAGCCACGACACTAAAACAAGAAATTACAGGTCTGTGTGAACCTATTGAGCTGTTCTTGAAAAGATTTTAAAAGAAAAAAATACGAACATCGGCAGAGGGCACTTCCCCTAGCTGCGATGACGATACAACAAATCTGGAAGAGTCATCCCTATATCTGCCAAATGGCGGTCCTCTGCGATGGGCGGTTCTCGAGATTTTTTTTATAAATGTTAACATCGGACGAATGGACGACGCACAAACTCCGACCAGAAAAGCTCACCGAACGTAGGCTCAGGTATATTGAAAATAGACTAAATCACATATGAGATTGAATAAAGTAACAGTGAATTACGTAGTATATTAAACTGATGTCCTCACAAATCACACATTATAAATTTTAGATTAAAATATCACAACAGTTTACACCACATCTTTTATTTGTCGAAACAAGACAAGAGGCCAAAGAGACCCGACAATACCCATTATGATACTGAAACAAGACAAGAGGTTAAAGAGACCCGACAATACCGATTATTGAACTACAACAAAATAAGAGGCCAGATACTCGACAATGCTCATTGCGATACTCTGCCAAATGGCAGACCCCTATGATAAGCGATTCTTGAGACTTTTTGAAATTTTTTAAGAGATAATAAAAACATCGGCAGAAGTTACTTCCCCTAGCTGCAATCACGACACTATGAACAAATCGAGAAGAGACCATCTGAAGGACAATATTTGCCAAATAACAGACCTCTGTGATAAACGGTTCTTGAGAGGATTTTTTAAGAAAAAATACGAACATCGGCAGAAGTTACTTCCCGATGAAGATGACCATTCATACGACAATATCTGCCAAATGGCAGACCTCTGCGATAAGCGGTTTATGAGATGATTTTTTAAGAAAATGTTAACATCGGACGGATGAAGGACAAACGAACTCCGATCAGAAAACCTCACCGATCATAAGCCCAGGTGCGCTAAAAAAATCACCAATATTCCAAGAATACACAATTTAGTGGGACTAAACTTGTTAGTGTGGGGAAAACCAGACACTTGGAAGTTGGGAGTAAAGCATCGTTAAATATTTATCATAGAATCATAGCATCACAAGAACATTGAAAGAAAACCAAGTGCTAACACTGTTGTCTCGCAACCCGCACAGCTGCCTACTGGGGGTGAGATGCTGGCATGTGATACAAGGGACTAGTTTTATCATTACTAGAAAGAAGCAGAACAGTATGGGACTCCCACCCCACCATGAAAACTTGCAAGAACAAATTGAAAAAAAACGTAAACATTACCTGAAATTACCTCCGGACTGCCACGAGGACAGTCGGTGACAAGGGTGAAGGTCTTTTCACTGACCCGTGTAACTCTCTGGGCGTTGTATCAAATATCTTTCAACATGGCCTTTACAAGCATTAATGACTGCGGTAACCGCCTCTTCCGACAATTTGTTCCAATCGTTCACTATCCTATTTCCTAATGAATATTTCTGAACATTGAGCAATTAATAACTTAAGCGAATGACCTCTTGTTCTGCTCTCTACAATCCACCTGAAGAAGGTCTCAGGATTAGTTCTATCAGAACTGTGCACCATCTCATATACCTCAATCAGATTACCTCTTTTACTGCTAGTCTCCAATGTCGTAAGATTCAATCTCTTCAACCTTTCATCATTAGACGTAGCTTATCCTGGTACTATCGTGGTTGCCCTCCTCTGAACATTTCCCATAAAAAATATCTTTTTGCATCTATCGTCTCCATCACTGGACACAGTAGTTTAAATGTGGCCTCACAAGGGATTTGTATAATCTTACTATAACACTTTTAGACTTATATGTAATTACCTATTTACAATACCAAGAATTTTTCTTAACTCTATTGGCCGCTTGAACACACTTAGCACTTCAATCTAGACATTTATTTATCAATACACCGTATACAGATTGCTCACACATGATCTCTTTTGCGTAAAAGCATTTTTAGAGTCTTCCAACTTATCTTCAAAGTATTCCAGTAGTTTCTCTATTGCTTTCCCTTAAAAAGGGCAGCTCGAAACTAACTACACTGAGGGTAGTTTGACAAAACTATCAACCCTATAGAGGGCAATGGCAGACAGAGTGGACTAATACTAATGTATAAAGGACTAAATGAGGAGGCTATAAATATACTATAATATCGACTGACCCACTGCGTGTGTTGGAGAGTCCGATAGATTTAGGGGCGGTAGCGATATCAGATTATGGATGAACAAATCTGATGCACATTAGTGGTAATTTAACAGCTCTGATATATCCCGATGTCATGATATTTAGATATTATCATTCATCAATGACATTTTTTAGCTGGACAATGCGCGTCCACACAGCGTATGTATTATTACAGTTCCTCCCTCAAAACGTCACATCAATATTCTGTTTTGGCCATCAGCCTCACCCGACTGGTACCTCATAGAACATCTATATGATTGTTTATATTGACGCATTCGTCAATAAGAACCACCGCCATTGCTACAGCTCTTGCAGACTCACCAGGAAAAACAGGCTGCTATTTAACAGGCAACTCAAGAGACCCTCTCACGAGTCATGGAACAACGCTTCGAGGCAGTGGACACACTTGATATAAGTCAAGTAGAAACATAAACATTATTCAGGTATTGAATTATTACATGTTATCACATTAAACGCTTCACATTTGACATAATACCGTATATATGTTCTTATCGGGTCTTTTTGGACAGTAAAAATAATATCATCCGTAACTACATGAGGTGAGAGGTCCGGAAAACTACAGAAGTTCTTCAATGAGACAAGGTACGAGACATATTTTTATATAAATAATACGAATTATTCTCATACCATATAGTGGTGTCTCGTTTACCCAACATTCTGATAATATAATAAAGTACCCGTTAATCATTACGTCTGCGTACGTGGTCATTAGCCGTAAATGGAAAATTTATGAAGTAATTTGTGTACGAACTTTTACGTTCCACTCTTAAACTTTCCTATCAAAAAATGTTGTTTACCTCTAAGTTCTTCATTAGGATTAAATATTTGAGGACCATTGGTTAAAAATGTGAACTGCCGCCAAGTGTGTGATAATAGGCTAGTTATAAGTGTGGTGTTAGTGTAAAATACCTGCCCGCGTGAAAAAAGTTGTCGCCTTTGCCTATCGGATTGACGAGATCAAATGTCGCCGGCGTACCCTCGGTTCCGACAATCGTTATTGACACCGAGTTTTCAGTACCAGCGGAGCGACCGAGTTGGGTATACACTTCTATGGAGTATTCTGCAGCAAAATGAGCTCAAAATGTTGGGCGACCGCATTATGTATCCAAATACGTGGATATTACATCTACTTGTATATTTTCTCAAGAGCACGGTAAAATAATCAGATCTTGAGGTTTTTGACAGACAGTACAACAGTGAACCTGTGGTAATCAGATTATTTATGAGTTATGAGTGATTAATTCATCTCCAAACGTTGAGATGGGATTAAGTGGCTACATCGATATACGGGAATGAAGGCGACACCAGTAAACATTGATATTACTACAGTATATCGATACTAATAAAAGCATATTGAACGATACATACCTATACTGTGAACGCATTGTGTTAAAAACAGGATATTTAACAAACACAAGAAAAAACCCCGCAACAAGCGCGGTCGTCCTGGGTCGTACATGATTCTGTACCCGTATACATCGTGTAGAGCGCGCACTGGTTAAGTAACGGGGAAGGCTTATTAATAGAAATCATCCAACCAAATCGGAGAACTGACGATAAAAACAGCCTATAACGATCGTTATTTAAATGATATCAGATATTATTTTTTATGTGGCCCTTATAAATAATGACAAAGTGCCTTATATGTTGTTCCATAGAGATTTAACAATATGAAAATGAAATATTAGAAGCTTTAGTAAAATATTACAACAGTGATAAAATTAAATGATTATATTAGAAAGCTGCTACTACTTACGTTTATTTGCTTACCAGGTAGGTTTATATGCCCGAGAGCAGCTTTCATCTTTTTCCTGCGCTTATAGTGATTATTAGGCTGGTAGTCACTGATCCACGATCCCTGGTCAGCCATGTCAACGCAGGTGCAAATTAGCATAGCGATGTTTTATTACATGCGATTATTCAGGTAAGCGCTGAGCGACTTAACGCTTACCTCATCAATCGTCAACCCATCACCACCCTCTCGTTGAAGATTAATAGAACAGACGATCCCCACATCGGGTTTACTCCCAACCGGTGCTACCTGGTGGCACCTCGTGCTAAAACATCAGACCCATTATCAAATCTCATTTTTTCATGCTCTGATTGAAGAAATATTCCCTCCTTTGCATTTTGCAATCCGATAGGTTGGTGATCCTAGCGATGACGCAAAAAGAGTACATTCAGCAAAGTAGTAGGCACATGTTAAGCACTTTGGAAATATACATGAAAGCTTCGTTCAGCTGCGATAAAGGTTTCTTAATGCCTATTATTTCTGATTATTTCTATACTTTAATACATAATAATGCTACGTACATAATATACGGCATAATTTATGGCAATAATTGAAATAATCTTTTTCACGGTGAGTTAACCTCCGATACAGTTGGGTATTTGAAGTAAATTATAGCACCTTTCTGCAAACAACCTCGCTCTCGGAACTTTATTCAGGAACGTCAATTCCGGTAGTAATATGGATTGGGTTCTTGGTGTCACGTATTGAAATAAACACTAAATATACGGAAATAAAATATATATCTGCAATGGCGCCTCTCCGTAGATTGTAAATCTAACCCTACTACTACTTCTGGTTGAGTTACCCTGCGGGTCCTTCAATGTGATCCAAGTATCTATTGGTATGTGCCATCATTTGAGATATGCGTCCGACTGTGTCTTCATAGGCTGATTACTAAGGTAATGGTCGTCTGGGCCATTCTTTGCCATTTATAAAGCGAATGAATAAATGTGGTTAACAACAAATTGAATTGCTTAATTCAAGGTCCCAACTTCATATTTTTTAAAAATGCGGGTTTGACCTGTTTTCTGATATATTGGTGGAAATGTATTCCAGTGTGTATGCCCTGTTTGGTTGATCCGATATCATCCAGTTGTCTTACTCAACGCTCGTACGAGAAGAACGAGAAGCCAAGGAGGCCATCTTGATCTTAGAGACTGCATGACATCAAAAACAAGAGACCAAAGAGACACGACATTACCCGTTACGATACTGGAACAAGACAAGAGGCCAAAGAGACTGACAATACCCATTACGACACCAAAATAAGAGGATGCATATTTGTGAAAAACATCTGGGCTAAGATCACATCTAATTGCCAAAATAGAGACGCCCTAAACAAATCTGCATGAGACCTACACAGACGATATCCGTGAAATGGCACACCTTTGCACTAAGCAGACATGGAGATAAAAATTTTGAAGTAAAGGTCGATAGAAATTACCCTCTTGCTCCCATGATGAGATGCTGAACAAATCTGAAAGATACTAACCTAAGGACAATCTGCCACACAGCATAGCTCTGGGATAGCCCGTTCTTGAAAAAAATATTTAATAAAAAAATTAAGATCAGCACAAGTTACCTCCCCTAGCTGCGATGACGATACCATGAACAAATCCCTATCAAGATACTAACGCAAGGACAATATCCGCCAAATGGCAGACCCCTGCGATATCATGAGAACAAGATTTTTTAAAAAACATCGGCAGAAGTTACTTCCCCTAGCTGCGATGACGATACCATGAATAAACCTAGAAGACACCATCGCAAGGACAATATCTGCCAAATAACAGACATCCCTGATAAGCGGTTCTTGAGAAGAAAAATACGAACATCGGCAGAAACTACTTCCCCTAGCATCGACGACGATACCATGAACAAATCCTGAAGAGACCATCCCTACGACAATATCTACCAAATGGCAGACCTCTGTGATAAGCGGTTTTTGATAAGATTTTTTGAGAAAATGTCAACATCGGACGGACGGATGGATGGACGGACAGACGACGGACGAACTCCGATCAAAAAAGCTCATCGAGCATAATCTCAGGCTTTTTAGTAGAAACCTAAATGCTAAAAGAGGCTCCCGATACTTAGCTATTAAAAAAAGTAGAAAAATACAAAACATTGTCAAATATTATGTCCCTTGATCACATGATCATATGTCTAAGAAATATGAAGAGATCAACCAAAGGATAAAATATGCAAAATTGCAAAGTTCTGCGACAAGCAGTTCTTGAGAAAAAATACAAACATCCCACTAATTACCTCCCCTTGCCCGGATTATTGCTATCAAGTTAATAGAGTACTAAAGTCACACGTCACTTCCGCCTAGCAACACAATTTTCTGTTCTAAACATAAAATCAAGATGGCGCCTGTCCGTTGTGTAAGCAGGGCCATAGTCGTGTTAATGTGTTAGTTATGATAACAAGTCTTCCTGAAGACATTATTATAATAGACAAAGAATTTTATGGTGTCACAGTTGTCTTTTCGATGTCTCATATTCGGTCGATAAATGACCAAGTTAGGTCACCCAATACACTTATTCTTGCACAAATGTCACCACAAACTTCTATTTTTAGTGGATAAAACATTTTGAGTACAGAAAACCAATATTGGAGATATAAACATGACATATTGTGAATTCATGGCATTCC
>WURV02177989.1:0-13597 GCA_011762755.2 Epimenia babai
TCCTTAAAGGGCCGCGATCTTCAGCTTTTCAATACCGCTTGAGCATTCTAGAATCAAGCCTGCCTATCAAACGCTAAAACAGGTTAGGATCATTCGTTGTATCAGGTTTCAAGGGGAGTCGCTGCCAAATATCGCCACGAGAGAGTGGCCATACCCCAATTGCGATACCGCTATTTTAAGCTGTGACTAGATCAGGGCACCCTAATGATTCGATCCTGCCGCTCTTGTTCTGTTTTCATGAAGTTTAGGAGGATCAGGATCCAACAATTCAAGAGCCTCGACCAATCCCGCAATGTCGGCTTTTTTTGTCCCATTGAAGAAAATGAAAAACCTATCCCGACTGCCTTCGCCATAGTAGGCCAACGCGACCTTTGACCAGTACAATTGCCCTAACATTTCCATATTTGTTAGGCAACAATGATGAAAAATGTTCTTTTTCAAATAATGCCAACCCAAATACCTGACTTGGACGACTGCATGGGTACCACGAAAATACCACCGGATTTGTCTCTGTCTTGCACTTTGATGAAATCCAATGAAAACAATTGGGCTCGAGATGTAATTATGAGTGCGCTTTCAAACTCCTCATTTGATTAGATTTATAGATTTAATTCCAAGAGCGAAACCTATCGACCACTAGATTCGTAACCCGAAGGTCTCCAGTTCGATTCTGGATTGCGGCACCATTTATGTTATTTGGTTACAACCATTTACAAAAATACATCCTAAGAACGAAATTTATTTTTCCCTAGGTACCACTAACAGACCATATCTTTATGTCTTGCAAATGCCTATGAGAACTGAAAATTAAGATAATAGATAATTTGATTTCATTCAATCGTTTGGAAGTCACCAGGAAGTTTTCGTTTATTTTCTTCCTTGACTAAACAGTTAAGCGAAAGAAAAATACCATTTATGAATACTGGTAAATTAATTGACGAAATGACAGACCCTGCAAAATTTGAATTGCTTGTTTCTGCCATCCTTCGAAAAGCTAACCCTAAATATGCCCCACTAGTCCATACAGGAATAAATCCTGAAGGAAAGACAATTAAGTCTCCACTTGATGGAATTTGTTTTGTAAAAGGGGCTAATCCCCCACATTTAATTGCTTTCCATCACACCCTGACCGTAGAAAAAAATCTAGAAAGAAAGTGGTTATATGAAAAAACAACAACTTCCACACCTGTAGGTGACGTTTATAAAACAATTGAATTTCTGAACAAACAAAAAATAGAACAGCCAAACCTTTTAGCTACTTTAGTATTAACAAGCAACAAAGAACCAAAAGCAAACCTAATTTGTAAGGTTAACCAGGTAGGTTTTAAAAATAAAATCTTAATTGATATTTGGACACGTTCTAGAATTATTGATTTTCTTGATTCGGATCCAAGCGGTCAGTGGATAAAGTACCAATATTTCGGAAATGAGCCTCAGTTATTATCAAAAGATTTATTGAAGGAAATCTCAAAATATAATTTATCAACTCTATATAATAAATTGTTTAGCCAAAAAAATTCTTGGACCAGTCGTTCTTCAGACAATAGAATAGCGAATCAATTAAAAAACAATGTTAATTTTTTAGTTGGTGATTCAGGAACAGGAAAATCAATAACAGCTTATAAGATACTTGAAAATCATATCAAAAACAATGGTTTTGGAATTATACTAAGCCCTGAGACAATAGCAAAAGCAAACTCTCTCAAGAGTGCAACAATTACCTCTCTTATATCATATTTTCAAAATTTAAACTATGAATTTTTAGAACCATTTTCTTATTCTTCTTACAGTAAACCACTAATGATAGTCGTTGAGGATATTAACAATTCAATAAACCCACAAAGAATATTAGAAATCGTGTTGAGTTGGCGAGAGCAATCTAAAAACAATCAAGACTTCTTGAATCAAAACAATTGGTGTCTAATTTGCCCAATATGGCCAGAGTTTATTGAAACATTGAATCTAAATGTTCAAAAAATCGCAAAAAATCATACCATTTACATGAATGGCTTTATTAAAAATGAAGGCATAGAAACAGTTTTACTAAAAGCCAAACTCGAAAACCATAAAATCAGCAGGCAGTCAGCAACAGAAATCTCCAATGTTTTTGAACATGATTTGCTATTTATTTCACTATATAGTTTTAATGACAATCCAAATCCTCAGAAAGTTATTGATGACTTTATCAATAACTCATTAAAAAATATTTCAAAAAACAACAACTATTATCCTTTAAGTGCTTACCATTCCGCATTAATAAATTTATCGAAAGAGTATTTTAACAACAGGATATTCGAACTATCCTGGGAAGAGTTAAAATCTAACACCAAATTAAGCTCCGGGGATCTAACTTTAATTGGAGAACTAGCTAATAACCGAATCATAATTCGATTTTTAGAGAACGGATATACTACTAGAATTGTATTTAGACATGACCGTGTAAGAGATTGGGCTTTGGCAAAAGCATTTTTAGAAATGTTTAACGAGATCAACATTCCAGAAAACACACTCTCTGAACCATTTTTTGCCGAAATTTTTGGCATGGCAATTGCCAATAATGAATCAATTGAAAATTTATTACCGTTGCTAGCCAAAAACAATCCAATAAGTCTTTTTTTTGGGTTAAATGAATTAATTAGAAATAAATCTTCGAAAATTCAATATGCTGTCAGATCTATCACTGAATTGCTCCAAGAAAAAGATTTTCAAACCGAGGCCTTTGAAAATTTACGACATGAAGCGTTATATGTCTTGGCACAAATTGATCACAAATGTGTCTTAAAAATATCCGATAACATCAAAGATAACACAATATGGAAAAACATTGCTCGGTTCCGGAATGGTGATATTTTAGGAGGGATAAATATATGCAATATATTTGGACTAGGTGAAAATGTACCATGGGTTCACGATCAAATCTATCATGGTATGAACAAGAATAGAGCTAATTATTTAGTAAAGTTGAAAACAATATTAAGAAACAGTTCTGTTGATGCTAGCATTAGAGTTGGAGCTATAAGATTAGCGGGCCATTTTTCTTCTGAATCACTAGTCGACGCTGTTTATTTTTCCTGGCTTAACGATAAAAATAGAACTAGTAATCTTGGTGACTATATTTGGGCATTCGGAAAATGTTGTAAAACACTTTCTAATAAAAAATACTTAAAAGAAGTATGTGATTCTTGGGCGAAACTTTCGAATAAAGCAATCAAACCTGGTCTGTCTAGCCCACGCAACAATGCTTGCTCCATGGCAGTAAGACAAGCATTCAATTTTTGGCCACCTACATCAAATGTAGATTTTTTTATCACATTAGCATCGAAAGAAGATTTAAGATGGCCTATCACCTACATGCTTCATGGTGTTAATGATCCAAAGACGGTATCTTTTATTCTTAATGAGTTGGTTTATTACGGAGAACGTAACGAAAATAGTATTGGTTATAATATGTTCTGCGATAATGTTGTTAAATTTTGGGAAAAATCTTTTCAAAACAATAACCCAATGAAAATTGAAATACGCGATTCTTTATTAAAGATATGGAAGGACAATAATAAATCTAAAGTGCTCAGGAAAACTTCATTCATTCTCTGGAACGCAACTAGTTCAATTGAAAATCTTTCTGAACTGAAAAATATTCTACCAAACGATGACTTATTTGATCTCGCTCTCAAGAATAGAATTAAACTCAGAGACACTGAAGCGATTCCACACTTTATGCAAAAACTATTAAAATGGGAGAATAGTGATTATTGGTTGCAATTCGGTAGGTATATGTGGTCAAAACAGTTATCGGAATCACTTGACCATCACTTTTGCCTACGACGAGAACAATCAAATTTACAATGGGGTGAGGAACTCCTTTCTGACTGGATAACTTGCGAATTGATAAGAAAGTTTTCCACTGAAGAATCAGAACAACACTTAATTAGACACTGGGATCATTTACAATTTAGTTACCCACATATTCAGTCAGCCCTTTTTGTTGCTTCTCCCAAATTGGAGAGACTTATTAAAGAAACTATTCAAAATTCTCCAGACCCCCATTTAATTTTCAAATTTGTTGGAGTTCAACTTAACTTCAATGCTGCAAACAATGATTTTTCACATGAAAAACAGGTTTTAGCTTTTAAACCTTATTTTAGATTTTTCAGTGAATTCGATATTGAAGGTCTCTGGTACACTTGCAATCGTAAAAAATGGTACTCGCTCCGCAAAGAAATCTTAGACCCAATCGTTAATTGGTCAAAACATAAAAAATGGCGAACCCAAGACTCTATTTTTGTTCTTGATAAAATTTCTGATTCTGGCAAAAGCCTCTACTTTTATTTGGATATCAACCTGTTTCTTGAACAAGGTGCGAATTGGTCAGATATTTTTTCTGAGATATTATC
The DNA here is from genome assembly GCA_011762755.2 of Epimenia babai. Classification (NCBI taxonomy): domain Eukaryota; kingdom Metazoa; phylum Mollusca; class Solenogastres; order Cavibelonia; family Epimeniidae; genus Epimenia; species Epimenia babai. The sequence goes on from WURV02177989.1 coordinate 4,395, forward strand.
CTGGTTTAAGAAAAATCCATCTCAATCAAAACTCAGGCAAATTCTTTACACAATTGTTGAAAGTGGAACTAGACTTGATCTTTGTAAGCTTGAGAAAGATTTAAAAATTCATACAATCAAATACTACAATATATTTTTAAATATGAAATATTCTTTGTATCGAAACTCTCTTGTTTAACATTTTTATAAAATTAGCATTTTACATGCTTCTACTTGAAATATATTATTTATTTTATCATACTATATGACAATGAGAATATGATGCCGGTTTCACCATCATCCGATGGTCTATCGGATCCCCCAACCGATTGTCACACCACAACCAGGGAATCACCGAACCAATAACATCAATATTCCCAAACATTTACTGATACTCGACAAATTTCTAATACCTATAAAAAGAAATGGGGCCACGCCAATAAAATTGGCTGTGACCCCGGTATGCAGTTCAAACTTTAGATGATCAGCACAAGGCTCTAAGCTGCTTGTCCAATGCCGTGACACCTGGGTGGTGGCGTTTCATCAGGTGGCCGTAGCGTTGATCGACCATGCGGGAATCGCGATGGCCCAAGATGTGGGCGACGGCGTTGGTGTCCCGCATGGTTGTCAGATAGGCTGTGGCAGCCAAGTGGCGGATTTGGTAGAACTCGAAGGGCTGGATACCCAGCTTTTTGCACGCGGTGGCAATGGGCTTCTTTAAGCCTGAATAGGGTTTATCTGTGTAAGGGTTGGCGAATAGCAAAGGCTGGTTTTCTTCCGAATAGGGGACCAAAGCATTCAAAGCCTGCGCCAACAGCTTCGGCATGGGGATTTGCAACAGGTCTTCTCGGGTCTTGGAAGATCGATAAGCGATGGGGGTGCCTTCCACGATTGGTCCTTGGATTTGCCACTTCTCCATCTTCGCCAAATCGCCCCACCTTTGTGCGGTGTATAGGCCCATGAGCAACATGGCCCTGTGTGGCTTTGGTGGTTCCGGCATCAGCGCCAGCAGTTCCATGAAGGTGGGTAGATCGATTTTGAGCTGGCGGTTGTTTTTGACTGGGTACATCGCCACGTCTGGAACCATCCGCAAGACACCACACCGATGGGCTTTTTGCAGGATGGTTTTCAGGTACATCAGGTAATTGTTTTTGGTGCGATTGGAGATGGGTCTGCCACTAGAGGCTTTACCAGGCTTTCTGGCTCCAGGTGGCAGTCTTCGACTTCGTTTTTCCAGCACTTCGCGTTTGAACCACTCGATATCCATCTCGGTGATTTTCGCCAGATCGAAATCCTCACCGAAGGAGGGGACGATGCCGTGCTCGCCTTCGATGATCCATTGGATGTCCCGAAAGCTCTTGAGGTGGCGTTTGGTGACCAGAACACGCGCAGCCATTTCGCCCATAGTTAGTTTTTCTTGCTGCTTCCGCGGTGTGATCTGGCCAGTTGTCCTCAGAGCAAGGAAACGATCCCTCCCTGCCACAGCTTCGCGAAGGGTTCGAAAGGTCATGGTTTTGTTAGCTTCACGACCGTGGTCATTGGTGTAGCGGATGCGCACAACATAGCGGCGCTTTCCGCCTTTGAGGATCTTTTCGTAAATGTTTTCGTATTTGCCGCCCAGAGGCTTGCCCCGTGTTGTCATCGTCTCCTCCTCGGCTTCCAAAAGCGGTCCACGCGCTGTAATTGCCAATCTAGCGTGTCCGCGAGTAAAAAGATGCGCTGGGGTCGCCGATTCTTTTGGATTTGGCGGAAATCGGATGGCAAACCATCGTGTTTGACCCAACGATCCAGGGTCCGCACGGAAACGCCCAGGAATTTAGCCGCTTGTTTTCGGTTCATGACCATGTCAAATGCGGCAAGGGCTATTTTTCGGGCAAAGGCATGCCTGCCAACATTACTCAATTGCCCTAAAGCATATTGGTGTACGACTTCCTCGATAATGCCCTCTACGAAACCGCGAAACGCTCTTTGGGTCATCACGACCGGTGCAGATTTTTTGGTGATCATAAGGCACCACCAGCGATGGATATTTCTTCTATTTTATGGCACGAGTCTTCAATGCGGGGTTGCTTGATCTGGTACATGGTGGTTCTCCTCAAATTGATGTTGAGAAGACGGAATGGGGCCGGCCTCATGGCTGTCTTCCGCTGTCCCCCATCTTGGCTCAAGGACCTGCCATGGTCGATCCGAGTAGGTTCCAAAGAAGTTCCAGGGAACGAAGCTGGACCACGACCCTTTTGGCGTGGTTGCTGCGTTTTTCGAAGTACCACCTTTGTTCTTGTTTTCCAGATTCACCCAACGTCAAGCATCACCTTGAATGTATTTGGGAGCCTATCCAGACTTTTCGGCCAGGAACTTTTGCCAAGTTCCAAACAGGTTCCGAGCAGGTTCGTTCAACACTTGTTTTTTCGGTAAAATATTTGAATCATGGGAGAAAAGGAGTTTCCAAAAATGCTTTACCGTATTTTTCATCCCCATGATTCCCACGTTTGCTTCTTATATGACGACACCCTGCCCCAAGCGATGCGACGTATCCAAGGTCAAACCGCTGAGTTAGTGCCGCTGCGGTACAAGACTACGAACTTTGAGGATTTCATTTTTTGCATGCTCAAAGCCAAGGTGGTCCATCTCGATGACAAACAAGTCGGCTTTGCTTATCTAGATGATCGAAAAATTGCCATTGCCAGGCCCTATGACTGCCGCTGGGCGGCCAATCATGTGTTTGGCATTCAGGAAAAAGACGCGCTTTTCATGATGGATCGCCAAGAGCGACGCTATGTGTTAACCCTCAATGATGCAGACATGCGCATTTCTCAAGAAGAATGGGCCCGGCTTCAGCGCGAGGGATTTGCCTCGGAAGACATGAACCGGGGTTTTGCCGGCAATCATTTCACACGCCAATTCGATCAGGCCCAAAAGGCATTCAGCGCACAATCCCAAGCCTGGCAAACTGCTTTCGAAGAGGATTTGTCGGAAACCGAACAAGCTTTTCAAACTCGTGCGGATTCGACAGCTGGATTTGAGACCTCCGAGAGTCATCTCCCCCCATCTTTTGCGGAGCAGCAACAGGACGTTTTTGAAAAGCAAGCCGCCTTTCAAACCAAGATGGAGCACTTGACCCAGAAAGCTGGTGCACTCTCCAAAGCCATGGATACCTTCCCCGAAGAAGCCTTGCGCGAGAAATTTGCCCAAAAGCAAAAAGCACAGACTTCTGATCAGGAGGAATCCTCATGAGCAACCCACTCATTCCCCGAAAGTTCTTTGCCGCCTATCTGCCCGGCGAAAAAATCCCCCAATTCGTCGCCCTGGGGCACTCGGTCAATCCTGGAGGTGGGCAGGCGCCACCGGTCTTCGTTTTGGAGAACGAGGACCGTACCGAGCACATGTATATTTGCGGCCTGACCAAGAGCGGAAAGACCCGCTTCCTGGAAAACCTGATCATTCAGGACATTGCCCTCAACCATCCGATCTGTGTCATCGATCCGACCGGCGGGCTGTATGCCAAGGCGTTGAATTTTGTGGCTCATTGTGTCGAGGAGTGCCGCTACCGACCCGATCATCCCGATGGCTTTACCGATGGAGAAGTCGACCAACTCTTGGAGGATTATTGTTTTTTGAATTTGGACGATCCTCACAATCCTTTGCGCATGAATCCACTGGAGGCTTCCGATGAGGAAACCACCGAAGAAGCAGTGGATGACGTGATGAAAACTGCCGAACGTCTTTTCGGCAGCGTCGATGAGACGCGTCGCCTACGGCAAACGTTGCGAAACACGCTGTGGGTGATTGCCGAACTCAATCGGCTACCCGAGGCTGACCGTCCCAGCCTTCCCTCCGGGTTCAGCTATGACCTCAACCTCGATTTCGCTTCGGAATTTCTTTCGCTCTCCCGGGATTACCGTGATCCCCTTGTAAAAGCGATCCCGGACACACCGGAAAATCATTATGTCCGTCAGTTCTGGTTGAATTTCTTTTCACGCCATCAGGACTATCAAGCCCAAGAGCGCTTGGAATCAACCTGGAACGTCTTGCAGTATTTTTTGGGTGATACCTTGGTCCGGCGGTTTTTTGACTGTAAGAAAAGTACGCTTCGCATTCCCCAACTCATGCGGGACAAGAAGAGTCTGTTCTGCCATTTGCCCCTGGGTAAAAACCTCAAAGGATCGCAATTGGTCGGTACTTTTCTGGCCACCAAGTTCCAACACAGTGCGTATCGACGCACGATAAAAGAACGAAGCCATCCCTATTTCCTCTACATCGATGAGTTCCACGAATTCGCCGATGAGCAATTCGCCAAAGCATCCGCCACGATTCGTCAATACGGCCTGCACATGATCAATGCCCATCAATCCCGGGATCAGCCCCCCTTCCACACTCCTGAAGGCCAAGCCATTTTGGAGACCATTAAGGGGAATGCTGGGATCAAGGTTCTTTTTCGATTGTCGCGAAAGGATGCGGAGGCACTCAGCAAGGAGATGTTTGAACTCAGCCAGCGCAAGTTCCATTTTTCTTATGCGGAGCGCGCCACTTCCTTTTCCGAAGCAGCCGGCGTTGTCAACACGGTGACATTCCAGAAGACCCAGACCCGAACAACCACCTATTCCCGGACCAATACCCAGACCTATGGTCGCAGTGAGACCTTTGCCATTCAGTTCTCCCAAGGCACGAATATTGGCAAAACCCTCACGGAAGGCATTGGCAGGAATATGGCCGAGGCGCTTTCACGTTCCATCTCCGCCACTGAGAGCCGCGGCATTACCGAGGTTTGGAGCAAAACGGACGGCATTAGTCTCGCCATTGGCGACGGCTGGTCGCAAATGATGGATCATCGAACCGGCTATACCTACACGGAGAATGGTAGCGAAAGCCTCTCGGTACAAAAGGGGACTTCTCAGACTCATACCGCAGGTGAACAAACCGGTAAAACTGAGACCAAAGGCGGTAATTTCACTCTGACAAACACCAATGGCAACAAACTCACGGTCACTCAAGGGAAGAGCACAGCCCTCGACCTCTCGAATGGCAATAGTCGTCAATCCCAAGGCAAGAATTTGGGGAAAATGGAGCAACATGCTCGAGCCGAGGGGAAAAACTACAGCACCGCCCTGCAGAGGATCAAAAATATCTCGGATGCATACGGTCAAAGCGAATCTCGCACACGATCAAACGATGAGGGTTTTTCGGGTGCTGAATCCGGGAATACCGGATTAAGCGAAGGTATCAGCGGAAATGTGAATTTGGGCTTGAACCAATCATGGGGCAATCAGAGGGGCATAAAGCGGGATCTCAGCCGAGGAAAAACGCTGGGGGATACACGCACCATCACCGAAAGTGAACAGCGCAGTCTCGCCGAAGCCTTCTCCATCCTCAAGCAGTTTTCAGAATCCATGTCCCAGGCCATTCAGGAAACGGTCTCTGCTGCACAATCCGAGGCGCGCGCTAAGGGTATTTCCGTTGCCCAAGGCAAACAGCAAAGTACTTCAAAGACCCTTTCGAAATCGGAAACATCCGCGGAGCGCATGGTCTTTTATACATTGGAGGGTGAGCGCGAATTAGGCATCAACACGCTGCAAAAACTGCCGCGGCGTCACTGTGTCGTCAGCAAGACAGCATTAGCAGCCCAAGAAGTGGAAACCTTGCTGGTTCCCGAGGGCTATTTTTCCTATTGGGATGAAGATGTTCCTGCAACGTTAATCCAAAAACAGCGCAAGCGATTAATGCCGGTTGAGGAGACTGAACCGGAACCATCTGCCCAGGAATCGGTTTATCCATTTCCAACTTTGAATTTTGGGGGTGGGAGCGACCCGTTTGAGTTCTAAATGTATTGGAGGAATCTCGTTATGAGTCAAATATTTAATTTTGTAAGCGATACTGGAGTAGGCTTCATTATTGCCCTTTTTGGTTTCATTTTGGGGGTTACAAACCTCCTAACCAACATCAAATCTAGGTATTGGGGTCAAAAAGACGCCAAGTTTAAAAGGATTCAATCCTTCCTCGAAACGGGTACTCCAAATTCGCCACACTTGAATGAGGTCCTCCAGGAGCAAAGAGAGCAGTGGATTTTCTATGATGCTACTGGGATTCATGCCTCAAAAGATTTGAGAGGCAAATTTATGGAACTCAAAAGGGTGCTCCCTAAGAATGTCACTTGGGGTGAACTGGCTGCTTGCAGAGAACACATTATTTTTGAAGATAAGCCAAGAATCCATTTTTCAAAAACCCACCGGGCTTTGAATACATTTTTATTATGTATGCCTGCATTTTTTCTTGTTCCCCTTTTCTACCTTTTGGGACTTTCTTTCTTTGGAATCATGATGCCTCATGAATCCCAAAAACTGTTTTACTACTGGATCTTTCTGATGGTTTACGCCATCGCTACCAGTTATTTGTTGACGCCGTGGATATTTGCAAAAAAAATTAAAAAACTCCTCCACCAAGCTTCAAAAGCTGAAAAGAGTTTTACCAAGAAAGATTGATGGCCTTCCCTCGCGGGAAAGACACAAGAGCATAGCAACGAAGCAATTCCTCCAGTCAAAGAGTTCTCAACCGCCTTGAAGCAGATCCCTGGATGTGACCGCATGGCTTCGATGCGGCTTTTCGCCATGAGCACCGAAACCATGGGTCTTATGAGCCAGGGCTATTCCTTCGCGGCGGTCTGCGCTCCTCTTTTGACTTCCAGAATCTGCTCGTGCTCGGAAAGAAGTGTCTTTCCGAGGAAATGACAGTCATTTAATCACCACTTCATGACCTACCTCTCTAAAAACCTACGTTGGGAATCCGGATAGCTCTAATCGTTCATGGTACCCAACAGACGAATTTTGATCTTTAACACCATCGGCTTCGCTCACTTTTTACCCTTTTATCTGTAGACACATGACTCAAGAAATCCTTGTAGCTGAGGATGGCACCATCTGTAGCCAACGTACACGTCAAGCTCCCAATAAAACGCACCCAGACGGATATGCGCAACTTGAAGCCCAAATGCCTGGGCTTTCGGATTTGGCAGAGCAATTTATGTTTTCCCAACACCATTCGTGAAGATAGCCACATGTGCAAATCACCCTATTTATTCTTTCATTTATTTTTATGTCAAAAACTCTCGATCAAACCCTCCAACAGATCTTCAACACCATCGAAAGCAACCTCAAAACCAAAGTGGAGCACGCTTTCAAGGAGGAAGAACAAAAGCAGCTTAAGAAAATCGGACTCACAAAGAAGTTTGAAGAGCTCGAAAAACTGAAAACCCAATATGCCGAAATCGACCATGCCATTGACCAATTAAATCACCAGATCAACCAAGAAAAAGGCTGGTATTCGGGCAAGGTCAAAAAGGGGCTTCAGAACTTGGGATGTACGAATTACCGCCCCAATCAAATTGAAGTTCATGCTTATGAAAGGGTAGCCCAGCGTCCAGAAGGGCAGAATTACCTCGCCTTCCGGAAAATTGAGGAAAACATCCGAACCATGTACAGCCTCGCCATTTCCAGCAAGGAAAAGCGCGAAATCATTCTGGGTCTTCAAAACCAGCCATGGCGAGAGTTGGGAATTGATTTGCCCCCATTCAATGCCCTTGAATCCCTTGAAATCAAGAATGGCGGTCTTTCTATCTCCGGGCTTGAATCGTTACCTGAGAGTCATTAAATTCAGTCAAATTCATGGGGGAGCCTGAAAAAGACTCCCCCCAGACATTTTTTATCATTTTTCTAAAAATCTTATGGGTCAATATCACCAGCTTGTCAATTTCGACAAAAAAGAAATCGTATCACCGCACAAAATCGGTCTGGGGTTGAAACAAATGGAGCATGCACACACCGTTGCCAGCCTCCTATACGCCCTTTTGACGTCCTCTTCCGAAAGAGGGGGTGGCGATCTTATTAAATCAGAGGCATTCGAGAAAAAGTTCCGCAGTTTCGGTCGTTGGGTCGGTGATCGTGTCGCTGTATTTGGCGATTATTCCGGATGTGACGATGTTCCCTTTTTGGAGCTCATGGATGACCAGAAACTCCATCAATGGGTCAATGCTTTCACAGATATCACCAATGACCTTATACCTGCTTTTTCTCTAGCCTTTGGCGTTGACATCGCAGAGGAAAACGGTTGGAGGGAACGAAGATTACAACCAGATTTTTGGTCTTGGCTTTTTCCAGATTTAGAAAAACCAGGGTCAGAGAAAAAATGATTCCCTCAACAGATTTTATATTCGCTGGCTCTTAATAAAGGAGGAGCCAGCGACTTTCTCTCACGACTTCCTTATGAAAACTGATCCCATGTCTTCCATTTCCGAATTGCTTCCTCAAATGCCAACAAGGCAGGCTTCGGAATGTTCCTATTCAAAATTCATCTCGATCACTCAAAAACAACGATGCTATCTCATCGATCTCATCGAAAAGAAGATCGATAGCGAAGTGGAGCGCAATAAACAAATGAAACGGCTTGAATTCATGACTCGAAAGCAAGCTAGTGATGCGATTCAGCGATGGCTTTCTACATAATTTTTTTACTTTTTCTATTGCTTATGACGACCAATCAACCAACTTTTACACCCTTATCGAAAACTAAAATTTTCAACCTCCGGCAATATATTGATTCAGGCGACCACGATTATGCGCGTGATGATTATTTTTGTGCTTCCAATCTCAAGGAAGCTGAAGCCATCGCTTGCGACATTCTCGCCAGTGATTGGGATGACATCGCTTCGGAATCCTGGTCGCTTAAATGCACCCAAGTCCTCGATGATGAAGGCAGGAAACACATCGCGACGCTTGGAGAAGTGAAGGATATCTATGACGGTTTGGAGATTCAGGATGCTAGACCATCCGTGAAAATCATCGTACGGGGCGGTGTTGTCCAAGATGTTCTTGGTCTCCCCTCCTACGATATTCTCGATTATGACGCTATTGAAGCAGGCGATATTTCGGCTGAGATCATCATGATCTCCGGCAATCTGAATGAAATGACGCCTCACCAAGAAAAGACCTGTGCGAAAAAGTTGCCCAATGGCAAACAGCTTTACACAGCTGTATCGGAAGACGGCTTGGATTTCCTTGTTGTTGGGTCAAAGTGGGTGAACCGCTTTGCTCAATATCTCGGTGATGATTTGGGCTGGGAAATAGGGACACGCTTCCCTTTTGAATCTGAGGCTGACTGAGCCTCGCTCACGTCTTCTCATGATGGCACACACCGCACCGGGTCAAGGATTGCTCGGTTGGCAAAGCAGATCCCCG
>WURV02178000.1:0-13594 GCA_011762755.2 Epimenia babai
TATATATAATTTAGGCATTTTTTTCCGCAACCATTTTATTATTAAGCCTAGTGAAACTCTTGCTTAATGTCATTATTTATTATCTTGTCATAACGACAAAGATATAATACGGCATTATAATTTTATTATTATTTTGTATTATAATGTATTGACGTATACTACTTCTATATATACGCATGTGATTTATATTTTAATAGTGCATATTTACCACAAATATTGGCTTGAAATCTCGACACAGCTTTCCTGGGATTGCTGCTGGTCGCTCTTTGCTTCCTTCTCGCGAGAGGTCAAGGATCATGTGCCGTTCAGGGATTGCGTTTGACGATCCGCCCACCTCGTGGCTATCGGGGCCGTTGTAACAGCACGTCGCTCGTGACGTTTGGGTGTCGCGGCGGCTGTAGCTCCTATACCCAACTGTCGGTGGATGACAGCACTCGCATCTACCGCTATTGTAGGTAAGGCCCTCTTTCATGCGAGAGTAGAAACACAGCAGAATCTTGCGTAAATGCTAGCCACCTAATGGAACCATCTAAGAATGAAGTCAGATGACGAAATATAATATTCGATAATAATCTACATTGCTTAATTCACTTTTGTCGATGTCCATGTCTTAGTATAACTATTTCTATTCAAATACGTCGTCCGATTGAAGAACAGCTCATTATACGCGGTGAGCTTATTTATAGCAGAGCTATACAGATGGACTTCATCCAAACCATCGAATAGCCATGCAGTCACAGGACTACGCAATCTGGTGATCACCTAATTTAGTAGACGTTACATTGCCAGCCCTCTGCCGTATCGTAAGAAATTCAGCACGACTCGTTTAACACCGGTAGGACAATTTAGGACCAATGTGGACGTCTGTATAAGTCTATGTATATAAAGTCCGTATAAGTCCGACGTCATACAATGACTGACCTGTATTCAATCGAATTAAAACTGATTTCTGGAACTTTCTTTCGGTTATATTAAAAATACTTCTCAGGAATTGACTAAAGACACTAAAATACAATGCCGAATTATATGTAATAGATTAGTTCCAATAGAATTGACCAGTGGTACATATCTCACATGGTAAAGAAAACCCAATATAGTCCAATATCATCGAACACGTTATTAACAAATGGTAGCGCTCATTATAATGGCAGGGAAATAAATTGAAATAAAGCACGAGGTATCGCAATTCTATATCGGGTGAACGTTTAGAAATCACACCCAATCGATGGCTTTTCTTAATAATAGCTCAGCTGCATGTTACTAAGCGAAATGATTGCATCAAATTGACATCGAAGAAAAATATATATGGAGAAATGGTGGTCTTTGGTTCTCGGCCAAAACAGGTCACATTACGTGCGATACCGCGGCTGCTAGTGACGGATACCAATGACCCTACGGTCCTAGAGCGAGATGATACATATGTGAAATGTATTTGCGTGGTTTACTTGTTCCAAGCAAAAAGCTTGCTGTATATTACAGACTACCCACTAAACAGTTGAGGGAACTGTGCATCTCGATCAAGGAGTCGTATGCGAAAAACTGGTTTAAAATCAAATTTTACTTTCCCTAGTATGATGAATTTCACCCCGGCCCAATGATGTAATAAGTTTGTATTTTTAGATTGTTTTTCTTTTGAATGACATCCTAAATTTTATATTATAAGGTGGAGTATATCGACTGTATGCGCTTGTCACGCAGTTGTTGCGAACCGACACGTTACGGTATTCAGATCGTCCACCTTCCGTGTCGCGCCGGTGTCCCGGTGAGATTGCCCGTCAAATTCGCCATCGAATGCCACTGCCGACCTTGCTCGCTGGACAGACCGTCGAGCATTGTGAGACTCCGACAGCTTCTGGCGAGGACTCGGAGAGCGCGAGTCACAGCGACGGATTGATGACGGGAACACACCAATGGCAGAATCATCAAATTAAGCACCTTATGTCCGTCGCATATCAACGCGATCATTTTGCGCGGACTGTTAGCAACTTAGCACACACTTTGTTCGAGAAATACCATTGGCTGTTGACCAAAAGCTGTCAGACTTGAGTCATACGCTAATAATCACGAACATTATATCTAAAACTGCATTAGCGACTTCATTAGTTCCATTATTGCTTCCTACTGTTAGAGACCAACTCCTTTGTGTCACATGTACGTCGACTTGTAACATTCGACTGAAATATCAAGCTTTCCGTGCATGTTCACGAGCATGTCACAATAAGCGTGATTGCATGAGTATTGATCAATAATTATCTCCTGTCTTTCTGTATGAGAAAATATCGCAAAAATGACCGTCAAGTCTATTAACTGGGTAAACCATAGTAGTATCTATAGATTTTGTAGATTTATGTTGGGGTGGTGTAAAATCGGGACTCGGTATAGTGACTAGATCATATAGGCGATTGATGAAAGTCTAAAGACGGCCTTTACTCCCAGTTACTAACTTTACCGTATCACAGCAATACGCATTTTAAAAGCGTATTAAGATATACTGTTTTGGATGTTTCGTCACATTTTAATGCTCGGATATGTGGTGATTATTCTTGACACGAGATAAACTAACACTCTACCAATCTACCAGCTACAAACCTTATCTGATACGCTATACGAGACAGACGGTTAAAATATACGTGGCTTTCTATACTAAACCTGTGACAAGCTATAAATATGGGTGATGTGTGTATAGTGCACGTATCTCATATAATGCCACACGACGTGCGGCTGTGTGCACGACTCAATGTTCATGACCTGATTAGCGATACCACGTTAAAACCCACAGGAACTACTTTTTGACGATAACCATGTTTATTTTCACGATGAATCATCGATACACAATTGATGGTATCTCGTAATGTTTGATGAATTCGAGCAATTACAGTCACTATTTGAGATAAGAATGAACGATGGGTTCATTGTCGTCTACAACACATAAACCATTACGCACTTTGTCAACATGATCTCAATAGTTTATGTAGAGCCTTTTTTTATTTTACGACCAAAGATATCTGAAATTTTGAACAATCAAACAACACCTTAGTATATACCAACTTAAGAGATGACACACTAATACAATACGTATGCAATAACAAATGGATTTAGTTCGACAATGAATAACAACTCGTTATTCGTTATATAGAATATCTGCTAAATGTACCACCGTTTGTATGAAATTAATCTACATTAAAAAAGGAGAACGTCTGTGGATTTAAAAGGGACACAATACGGTTAACAAGATTAATGGATACGTCACAGTTCTGGTTTTTCTATCAGTTGGTTAATTTTTTCTTGTCACTTTTGGGCTAACGGCGGCCGAGTTTGGTGAGGTCGGGTATCTGAAAAAGATTGTCTACCGTGCCTGCGTTACGTTTGTAAGGCAGGCGGCTCATGCCCATCATTGTGCGCACGATCTCGGTTGCCTTGATCATCACGTCCTGCATCAAACAACATGGCGGTAAAAGGGAGATCACTCCGTGTCTTTTCGGTTCATATATAAGTTAGTTCTTAGAAATGGGCTAATTAACGAAAAAAATGGTCGTGTCGGCTAGGATAAACTCGGCACAAAACCGGGGTGTGTTAGTTTAAGGATTAAATGTTCGCTGCGTTTAAGTGGGTCGTGTTCTTTTGGGCGCACAAGTGAAATGGAATTGGGGGATATTTAGTAGATTGAAGTGTAGTTTTCTCGCTGTCTAGCATACTTTACGCAATGTAAAAGTGAATCAGATTTTGCGCATAATGTAGTCGTTAACCTACATTACGGTCTCTATTACCGTAAAACTATGTTGGGTAATTCATGGGAATAAAGTAAATATATTAACATGGGAATATTTTCAAATGGATATTTCTGTAGTACAAGACAAAGTAAAATTTCCTGATACCGTAGATTGTATAAAGAGAAATGTTGCCCATCTTTCGGTTGCACAGACCGATGGGTATAGTCGACAAATAGATAAGAATTAGAGTAACAAATTTATTGACTGCAATCGGTAAGTGATGTCCAGTCAATAATTCGCTTTGAACGCGAACGCGGGTGTCCGCGGTGTCGTCTAAACTGTGACTATTATAGGACTCGGAAGATTGAATCATAACAGGATTGATCGCCATCGGTGTGTGAACTGTTTTTGTCAGTATGAAGTTACAAGTAAGGATATTCGAAGGGAAAAGACCGAAAACAATATAGTCCCGCGTGAAGCTCGCACCCACAACCTTCAAATACGAGTTATGGTTTTTTGACGAGCTACAAAGGGATATTTGTTTTAATTTTTTTATTTAATTTTCTCTAGGTAGAATCATGAGAGATACATGTAGTGATAAGCCCGTTAGCAACGTTTTTAACGCATATTTATTAGAGCATGATAGATAACGTACATTCATGTACATCTACGATGATTGTTTATGTCGTCAAAACGATGCTCTGTATAAGCAAAAAGGGCAGTCTTTGCCACTTCAAGGGCGGTCCGAAAAAGGTAGGATTTATGTGTAACTTAGACGAGAGTCCATGAAAAAGACGACGGTCCACGTAGAATACATGACGGTCTATGACACAAAAACGACGATCCATATGGAATATTTATTTATTTTTTTTAGTATTATTATTTAAAGTGGCTGACATTTAGGCAATCTAAAATCTATGTACATGCCTGATGGCCACTAACATATTTACAAATACAGTCCTAAATACGTAGACATAATAACAATATATATAATCAGGTGATGTCAGAAAAGTTAATAGGATGTGGTTAAACTAGAAATACATGACGGTATATGTAAAAAAGACGACGGTCCTCGTAGAAAAAAATGTCAGTCGTGCCGAATCAACGGCCGGACAGTTTTGGCTGCGAAAAAATCTGGACAGTGAGATGTCATCTGATAAAAACCTTTCGACAGTTGCGTGAAAAACCTCGTGAAATACCACAAAAATAGCTAAATAAAATGATAAAAAATAGGGATAGCAGCTAAGGCACAAAACAAACGGCTATGAACAGAAAAGAGTGTCACGTCGTGAGACAGGCCAACGACGATGATGGCGACGTCGTTGCTATAGCAGTAGGCTTATGACATTGTTTCATCATAGAATCTAATTCACTAAAATGTGTTTTACCTGTTTTTCGGCGTTCGTCAGATCTGGGTACATAAAACCACGTGACTTGCTCGCCTCAACGTGACACAAAAACGACGCCAACAAAATAGCCGCGATGGTCACGTACATATTCACAGACTTCATTTTCTACGTAAGAAAAAAACTCAATTTGTGTTACATAAAGTATATATGTGTTCACATCTATATTTAAAAAACCTCGCTAGAATAAGGCAACATAAATTGTTAATCATGCAAAGGCTGAAAGGGAAAAATGATTCTTAAATATTCATATAGGCTGCTAAACTAACACTATTGCTTATTGGCACAAAATTAGCTCAACCTAACTACAAAAAAAAAACGAAAATTAGTTTATTATTTTTATATATTTTCACTTTACCTTTGCTTGAGATTTTGACAGTTAGATAACAAGAAAACAATACTTAACTTAGTTAGATTTGTACTGAGAGTTAAAAGTATAACAAAAGTAAAAACTATATCGATACACCAGCCATTCGTCTCAGCTTGTTCTTATATCTGTTTCTGTATATTATCGCGGATACAATCGCAAAGGTTGAAAAATTAATTAAGTGAATAAATTTGAATGCCATCAGCTTTTACCTTAGGCAACGATTCTACGAGGTTGTATACGACTGCGTATTATCATAAACAAAGGCTTTTAATTTTCCAATAGTCGTTCTTTTGATGAAAGAATATAAGACTTTCTTAGATCGATGACACTTAGTCGTAATTTTCAGTAGATATGCCGCATGAGGAATGTCAGAATTTGATTGCTATTTTAAATGGATCGGTTTTAACATAAAACCAATTTATTTTAGATGCATTTATTTACCTGTGATGTTGTATGAAGCGAATAATTCTAAGACACATACCTTCTTTAACGTCTGTTGTCTGCGATCTAGGATCGGGTCGTAAGTCGTCGAACTTTGATTGTGTCGACAGTAAAGACGCAGATAGGAGTTTTCGTTCGTGTGTCGTTTCATGTCGCATCCTTCCACCTTTATATGATAGATGGCGAGTCATTTACGTTCGATAACAGAGATCTAATGGCGCAACAACCTCAGATTCGATACCCAACCCGGTTAAGTACGACGCGTTTTTCCATGCAGTCACGCGTAAGAAGCCCATCCACAACTCGTCGATCTGTTACTCGTTAACCATGCCGGAAATAAAATAATTACTCACTTGAAGCAATTTCAACGAAAACGACACCAATTTCTTGTGATTTGATAAACTCCGATGACTTTTCTAACAAGAACCTTCACGTTCAATCTAACGAAGCCAATAGACTATTTTGTATCGTCGTATAGCCAATTTCTGACGTCATTACGTGTCTAGTGATGAGTCTCCCGCACCGTGTCCGAGTTTTATTGGGCGGTCTACAGCCGTTCTCTACTAAACATATCTATCGTCGGAATCCTTCTGCATTCTCCGAGAGAGTTAATGCTGTCACCACTATTTCAACATCGATAAATTGGTAATAATCGTCCAGTGGTGTGACAGAAGTAATTGCCGACACGTGGTACAACTGCTCCCCAGCCCCCCTCGACAGCTTGCTGTTATTCATCTACGTTCCTATGTAAAATATTGCGCGTCATTCACCGTACATGTTATACCAAGTTTTATAATTGCCACGCTGTTAATTCACAGCAATTGGTAGAAAAGAAACTAACAGCCGAATGGATTCGATCGCCGGCTATCCATTCTATAATGATCCTCAGTGATAGAGATGCTGGGTACTCTGTTTGTCATATCCTATAATACAAAGCGTAAAGATGACCCCTTATTTGCTAGCTAAATATACTTCACTGGGTGCAATGGCATTAAGAATACTTGCAAACAAAAACTTATTTATCTAAGCTAGTCAATAAGGTGTTACCTTAAGTTTTTCAACAATAACTGCAATGATACAATTTATTTTTAGGCACGCTGGCTGAATAAAACTACCCGCTAAAGGTAAATGCCCGATTTTTGCATGTTAATATTGCTTATATTGAAATTAAATGAAATTTATTTGTTTAAAGTGTACTTATTAGCAGAGCTGTCTAACACACTTTACATGAAACAATAGCCTAATGGTCTAAGACTATAATGTAATTATTTAAACTATATAAAATTAACACCTAGCAGTATACAGGTAATACAGATCAATGTTAGATACAACTATGTACATTTACAGTGAGCATGAAATGGATAACAATGTTGAATAATACAGTAATGTATTGTGATTATTGGTGACACGCAAATCTTATCCAAGTTGTAGAAGAGGCTCTTTCATGAAAGGCTATTTTTCTAATCATTGCACCACTGGGCCATGATCATCAGACCTATTAGAATATGGGTCATGCCTAAGATTTCTAATTCCACTTATTTCTAAGAATAGTAAGAATCACTAAAAATGCCAAAACTACAAATAATCTAAATTCCGAGGTGTAAAACCTGTACCCATTATTGCTGATGCAGTAAATCAAAGTTAAGGATTAATTATTGATGTCACCATCAAAACAACCTCAGTAAAACGGTGTACTGATCATGCTCATACGTTACTTCTGCTATCAAAAGTGATTGACCACTACCCATCCCTCATCCCAATGGTTCATATTGGTCTCGATCATGTATACCTACATATAACTGCAATGTGTTTAATCAGTATTGACAAATGACGAATGGTGTCCTAATTACTGTAACTGATAACCAATTGTGATTGGTGAGATATTTTTCCTTTAATGTCTCGTATTAGGAGTAATGGGACAAATTTGCATGATGGGAATACTAATCATTTTTCTATTTTGGGTACATTAATGTTTTCTCAATTCCCATTATTTCTGATGCCTAAAATTTAAGCATTAGGAATAATGGATATTGTGAATAATGGCAAATCAAGAAAAATAGAAATTGGGAATAATAGGAATTAGGAATAATGGGAATCTCCCTAAAACCAGTAGGAATTGCGAAAAGTACATACCGGTGATGTAGCAGAATATTGATACCCACTTATGACTAATATCCTACTGATAATAATGTCAGCAGAGTGCCATGTCAGCCATTGTCTGGGTCGTTATTAGTTCTTTTCAAAGCTCGCCTGTCGTTAACACGACAAACGAATTAGCCTCAGTAGAAGGAAAACACCGCCGTGGAGCACGGCGAGTGTGGGCAGACAGTCGAGCTTCGCCACAAGTTGGGTGACGGTGAGATCAGGAATTGATCCGGCGCTGTCTGGACTTACTTCTAATGACCGAGTCGCTACGCTACCCCCTCTCGATTCGACGATAATAACATAAGTATCACCATTAGTACGTTTCTACGGTCAATCAGCTATCGGCGTAGAACTCGAGGGCTGTGAGAAATGCGAGTTAAAATAGAATAGGAAACACACCAAAGAATTACCGAAAAAAAATTAGTCAAAATGCTGGTTTCAAACGTCTACAGACAAGCTACGTATGTCACACGCGCCGCTGAGTCTATGATAGTTAATGGCTATCTATTTACAATGGGATGATGACATACCGGGGAGGTAACCCACATAGAGATCATTCATAGAACATCTGAAAGTACAGCCACGGACCCACATGCGCGCGAGGGTTCAAGGATGCTGCCAGAGGTAGTATACTGGCTAAAGCGGGAATTGAACAAGGGTCTAAGGGATTCAAAGTCAAATGCTCAAACCACTACAGTCACTGCCTCATACACATACATCCGGTGAGACAGAAATATCGTTACTTAAAAACTGCTTGAATTTTAGTGATACTGATACCACGACAGAAGTAGTAAAAGTGATACCATGACAGATGTAGTAATACTGATACCATGACAGAAGTAGTAATACCGATACCATGACATAAGTAGTAATACTGATACCACGACATAAGTAGTAATACTGATACCATGACAGAAGTCGTAAAACTGATACCATGACAGAAGTAGTAATACTGATACCATGACAGAAGTAGTAATACCGATACCATGACAGAAGTAGTAAAAACTGATACCATGACAGAAGTAGTAAAACTGATACTATGACAGATGTAGTAATACTGACACCATGACAGAAGTAGTAATACTGATACCATGACAGAAGTAGTAATACTGATACTGTGACAGAAGTAGTAATACTGATACCATGACAGAAGTAGTAATACTGATACCATGACAGAAGTAGTAAAACTGATACCATGACAGATGTAGTAATACTGATACCATGACAGAAGTAGTAATACTGACACCAGGACAGAAGTAGTAATACTGATACCATGACAGAAGTAGTAATACTGATAGCAGTGATCAGGATGTTTCGCTAGATAGAAAAATTCCATTTATCTTGAAATTACACGAATCAAATGATTTCATGAATCGAATCGGTTTCTGCGAGTAAATTGACAATGGTAAGAAAAAATAATGAATGTATCACAATAGCCGAATAATAGGTAAGATGATAACAGAATTATTCTATTAAGCGGTATGATATTAAGCTAAGTAAACTTTAGAAATATCCATTCGTATTGTAGTTAGACAGTCTTGGACTTTGAAGGATTATTGAGTAGAGCATAACATTTCGGAATGGAGGCCGGAAATAAAAGTTTTATCAAAGGCTACGACGAGACGATGGGCTGGCTATCTGTGGTAGAGGAACTAAGGAAACAACCTACCTCGCGTTTCTAGTCCTTCTTGAGATCAGCTGCCACCAGTGGTTGGACATGGCTTGTCTCTCGAAGTCGTTAAAGCTCCTCGCGCTCGGAGAGGACGATATACCGAGAGAGACGCGCTCTCGAAAATTACGCAAACTCTGAGAGTGGATCATACTGGATCTAGTTCGTAGTTCAAGGTCATTCTTGCTCCATGTCCGCGCGATATACGCGAATGAAATTGCGCGCGAGTAATACCTAAGTTTAGTACGAATGGAACAGATGTCGTATATCTCACGATACGATGCGATTCGTACAGAGAGTTCATATTAATTAACTAAGTGTTCGTTCTGTTTGTCCGCTCGCTTTGTCCCGTTCCCGTGTCTGGACAGCGCTACTGCGGGTAACAAATGGATTAGTCGTATTACGCGGAGGAGTGCGTGTCTCAGACAATTTATTCTACAAATGGAGATATCCAATCAGCTGTATCAATATCGTCGTAATTCCGAATAGATATTCTAGTGTGCCGAGTTGACATTGTTGGGGTGGATAAATACCCGAGCCCGTATCGTACATTGGCGACTATTCGTAGACTAATATCTGCGATTAACAAAAAATTTTTTCTGTAGCATAATGGCTTTATCGTTTGATCTCAGGATTTGGTTCATCACACCCTACACTTCATGTAGGAAAACTTAATTGCAAACACCTGTTTTTTCCCCTACATGGATAGGCAGCTAGGCTTCTAAATTTTCACCTTTGTCCATCACGATATTGGGACAAGGCACTTTTCACCCCATTACTCACATACTTCACTACGAGGCCATGCTACCGACCTTACTAATGACATCCTTAAAATCCGAGATTTGTAACCGTGAAAGCTCATTATGATTAGAGTTAATTCAGTTTAATGTTCTTATTAGAATCACAGTGAGAATGCGCCGTATTTGCTAAATAATATCACAGAGCTGATTCACTGTAGTGTTATTTAGGTTTGCAGAGTTGATTCACTGTGAGTGTTATTCAGGTTTACAGAGCCGATTCACTGTGAGTGTTATTTAGGTTTCCAGAGTTGATTCACTGTGGGTGTCATTCAGGTTTACAGAGCTGATTCACTGTGAGTGTTATTCAGGTTTACAGAGCTGATTCACTGTGAGTATTATTCAGGTTTACAGAGCTGATTCACTGTGAGTGTTATTCAGGTTTACAGAGCTGATTCACTGTGGGTATTATTCATGTTTAAAGAGCTGATTCACTGTGAGTGTTATTTAGGTTTTTAGAGTTGATTCACTGTGGGTGTTATTCAGGTTTACAGAGCTGATTCACTGTGGGTGTTATTCAGGTTTACAGAGCTGATTCACTGTACATGGTTATTATGATAATGCATGGACGTGCTTACCTTTCTAGCGACGAAATTCAGCAGGATGGACAATTATTCTGCCAACTTTTTATATGTTCATGAAATCATAACTGATCAAATAAATAATAACACATTAAATTTTGGTTTACAAGTGGTCAGTGGAATAATAAGATTTCCATAATCCAATATTTACATTGACCATAATATACATAAATTTAATCATAAAAACTCTATATTCTACATGTAAATATGAAAATACTGATACTTATAACTTAAATATTTGACATGATTTGAAAGTCTACCTAGCCCAACACATGATTCTATATTAATACATGTGAGATGTAAAATCTTTTTAATGTTATTTTAATGCATAGCTCTAAGGCCCTAAGTTATTAATGCCCGGTCACATTAAATTTTGAGCACAAAAAAACTGTAGACCACGAACTACAAAAAATCATTCGAATACTTAGTAGCATAAAAGAGAATGTTGAAGTTAACAAATTACAGAATATAGCCGATATGTAAACTTATTTGTTCTAATATAGATACGTGATAAAAACGTCGACAGTCTTACGCAGTGTCATACTATGGTAAACGACGTCGATGACTCGATATGGTAGCTCTAGCGGCGATGGGACGGTGACGACTGCCGGCAGCTACGTACGCCGCTCGTGTAATGGGTCGTCATGAATACGAGAGGCAGTAAGAATTACAAATGAGGCGAGGAATCGCATACGTAACGGGCATTCGTCGATATCCCGTCAAGTCGTGTGTAACATCCCACGTCGCATCTTCGTTATTGGCCACTGGGCATGACGGCCCGGCCGGGGACGTCGCGGGCAGCGGAAGGGTATTATTATCATTCTAGATGTGAAACATGATGGAATAGTATGTGACAATGATATGATATTGATTCGATAAAAGGGTACGCATTAGCCGAGCTGCCAAATGTGCTTAATATTAAGTAAAAATTCCGAACGACCCGTGTCTGTAATAGAATCATGAATCTATTTAGAGGTTAGCTTATGTACAATGGGGAGCAATAGTATGTAATCCAATGGTGGAAAGAATAATAGAGAAAAAGGAAAAACATAGGTACAATAAAAGTACGATATCAAACAAGATGAACAAAGTCTTAGGATGGAAATGACATATCTCCGACTTATAGAGTATACAGGAACAGATAAGAACATTCTTTTTGTTATACCGTAACATTCTTTTTGTTATACCGTAACATTCTTTTTGTTATACCGTAACATTCTTTTTGTTATTCCGTAACATTCTTTTTGTTATACCATAAAATTCTTTTTGTTATACAATTACATTCATTTTGTTATACCGTAAAATTCTTTTTGTTATACAATTACATTCTTTTTGTTATACCATAAAATTCTTTTTGTTATACAATTACATTCTTTTTGTTATACAATTACATTCTTTTTGTTATACCATAAAATTCTTTTTGTTATACAATTAAATTCTTTTTGTTATACCGTAAAATTCTCTTTGTTATACCGTAACATTCTTTTTGTTATACCATAAAATTCTTTTTGTTATACAATTACATTCTTTTAGTTATACCGTAACATTCTTTTTGTTATACCGTAACATTCTTTTTGTAATACCGTAACATTCTTTCTGTTCTACCGTAACATTCCAGTTAACCATTGTACTGCTGAACCAGGCAATAACCTTACTAGATACTACATGTCAAATAGAACGCTCTGTAGGAACTGGGGTTATTATCATGATCAGGGCCACAATATGACATAAGGAGGTAACCTGGGGTTAACGCGACGAATGAATTAGCCTCATGATTTGGGTCAGGTTGATGAGTCGGGTAAACAGTTGACCCTCCTCATCTATACACGCCTACTGGTTCTCGACGCCCACAGACGGCCCACATATGTCGCACACTCAGTTATATCTGTGATAGTAGATGATTATTTACACTGAGATAGACGAGAGATAACCGCCATAGATACCACGCAGATCATACGGGATACACAGGAATGCCAGATGGAACAGACCTTACGTGATCACGCGCAAGAACTACGAGGACCCCCATCGAAGGACGAGGTTTCAAGTACTTTATGACGAAAGAAGCCACAAGAAGTATACTAGTGACAGCAGATTAAACGACAGTCGGTACAGTGAGCTAGGTTGGTCTGGGTTAGGATTAGGGTTAGAGAATCTGCTTTTCGCTCAGATCCTCGGGTATCATGGGGAAACAACGGCGGTTTGACCGACCTAGTTCACTGTGTCTGAAGGTCTTCTGAATTCACTTCCAGTGATCCAACCACTACATAGACTTCCCCTCTAAATGCAAACAGGTGTGGGTTGTCGTGTTAGCCATTTCGTATAATACGAAAAGTGAAGGTAACACCTCATTGACTAACTAACATTATGATTAGCACAAGCTTTCTTATACAAGTACCGTGTATATACTCGCCTATAAGACGATTTTTAAAGACAAAATTTTAATCCTCAAAGTCTACCCCTCGTCTTATAGGCGGG
>WURV02178011.1:0-13594 GCA_011762755.2 Epimenia babai
GACGCTGGCAAGGTCCAGGCCGAGACGTCGCAGGATCGCGTCGTGGTCCTCGTCCTTGTAGATGTACTCGCCCTTGTCCTTGTTCTTGCCGCCCTTGCCTTTGGTTTTTCCGCTGCCGCCAAAGACAAAGCGGAACAGCGGCGGACGCGCGACGTACAGGTTGCCTGCTTCGATCAGCGGACGCATCTGGCGGAAGAAGAACGTCAACAGCAGCGTACGGATGTGCGCGCCGTCGACGTCGGCGTCAGTCATGATGATGATCTTGCCGTACTTCAGCTTCTCCAGGTCGAAGTCGTCGCCGACCCCGGCGGTGATGCCGGTGCCCACGTGGCGGATCAGCTCGGCAATCTCGCGGTGGCCGAGCATCTTCTCGATCTTGGCCTTCTCCACGTTGAGGATCTTGCCTCGCAGCGGCAGGATCGCCTGGAAGTTGGCATCGCGAGCGTTCTTGGCCGTGCCACCGGCCGAGTCACCTTCGACGAGGAACAGTTCGATCTTGTCGCGTTCCTTGCTCCGGCACGGGGTGAGCTTGCCGCCATCCGCCGACTGACCGCGCTTGACGAGATCCTTCGCCTTGCGCATCGCATCGCGGATGCGGGCGGCCTGTTCAGCGACCGTGCGCACGGTGTCGGTGACCTCGGGATACTCTTCCAGGTACGCGCCGAGTTGCTCGTTCACGAAGCGCTGCACGCGCCCGCTGACCTCGGTGTTCTTCAGCTTGTTCTTGGTCTGGTTCTCGAACTGCGGGTCCGCCACCTTGACCGAGATCACCGCGGTAAGGCCGTAGCGGTAGTCGTCGCCACGCGGGTCGGGGCCGCTCTTGGACTTCTTCTTGATCGTGCCCCGGGCCTGGCTCTCGCGTTCGGCCTTGATCTTGGCGGCCTTCTCGAAGCTGTGGGAGATGGCCATGCGCAGGCCCTCCACATGCTTGCCGCCATCGTTGGTGTGGATGTTGTTGCAGTACGACTCGATGCGTTCCTTGTCCGCGTCCGTCCACTGCATCGCGACGTCGATCGTGACTTCGTCCATCTCGCCGGTGAAGTGGATCACCGGAGTGCGCGACTCGATGTTCTTCTTCTTCTTCGGTTTCTTCTTCTTCTCGGTGTCTTCGCCTTCGCCACCTTCTTCGCCGTCGCCGTCACCATCGTCGCCATCGCCATCGAGGTCGGCGTCGCCGACGAGCAGCGCGATGTAGCCCTCCAGGCCACTGTCGGAGTGGAAGACTTCCTTCAACTCCTCGTCGCCGCGCTCGTCCACCAGTTCAATCGTCAGGCCGGCGTTGAGGAAGGCCAGCTCGCGCATGCGCCCGGCCAGGCGCTTGAAGCTGAACCGGACCTCGTCGACCATCACCTTGCCGTCGTCGTCTTTCTCGCCGAACATCTCGATGTCGGGCTTGAAGCGCACGCTGGTACCGGTGTGGTCTGACTTGCCGACTTCCTTGATTGGCTCGGTGACGATGCCGCGTTCGAAGCGGATCGCGTGCTCCTTGCCGTCGCGTTCGACGCGGGCCTCGAGCCACGTGCTCATCGCGTTGACCGCGGTCGCGCCGATGCCGTGCAGACCGCCCGACTTGTGGTACGCGCCGGAGCCGTCTTTCGAGAACTTGCCGCCGGCGTGAATCTCGGTAAACACCAACTGCAACGTCGGGACGCCCTGCTTGGACATGCCGACCGGGATGCCGCGGCCATCGTCGGCGATGGAAATGCTTTCGTCTTCGTGAACCGTGATGCGCACGGTGCTGCCGAAGCCGCCGCCGAACTCGTCGACGGAGTTGTCGACGATTTCATTGACCAGGTGGTGCATCGCGGCGGAGTCGGTACCGCCGATGTACATCCCCGGGTTCTTGCGAATCCCCTCGATCGCCTTCAGGTGCTCGATGGACTCTGACGTGTAGTCGCTACCGCCGGCCTTGCGGGCCTTGTCTGCCTTCTTTGCCATGGTGGTCGTCTGCCTCCATCAGGTCGCCATCCGCCCGGGCCGTCCCCGAAAGCAGCGGCGAGATCCAAAGGATCAGCGACGCGAGTACTGGCTGTGATCGGCCGAAACCGGTACGCCGGATCGAACCAACCGGTACTGTCTGCGTCTCCTCGTTGTGTCCGGACATCCGGGTCGGCGGAGAGCGGGTGAGTGACGATGGTGAGGGCGCGTCCGTCCTCGTTTCGTCGACACAGGAAACCCTGCGAAGCTCCCGTTCCGGTCGATTTTCCGGGTACTGTCAGTTTATCATTTGGGCGGCGTCAGGCAACATTGTGATCGCCCGTCACGCCGCAGAATCCGGGGATTCGCGCAATACGATCGCCCCGATCGCCCCGTCAGACGGGCCTCGCAGTATCCATAGACCGTTGAACGCCTTGTGAAGGCGATCCAGGAGACCCGGATGGCCGTGCAACTTCGCTGGGAAACCCGCCACACCTTTTGGGCCGTGATCGCGGTGATCGTGGCCGGTGTACTGATCTTCCGCGCGATCGATCGCAGCGGAGCCAACGACTCGGCGAAGCCCCTGACCACCGGCAACCAGGCGGCCACCACCGACGACGGGGACTACATCACCATTGACGCGTGGGATCGCCTCCCGAAGCTCGCCGACTTCGACGGCCCGAAGAAGTTCCACGCGGTGCGGCTCCGACCGGATCGCACGATCGTGATCGAGACCCGCGGGCAGGGCGATACCAGCTCGAGGCGCTTGATGGGCGTGCTCTGCGGCGAGACCGAGGAAGAGCGGCAGTTGCTGGCCAACTGGTTCACGGAGTTCTTCCGCGACAACACCTTCCTCCACGTTCTCCGCGACGAGCAGCAGCCCGGCCCGGACGACGAGCCGAACTGTCTGGTGGCCGCCCCGAACCCCGACCCCGAGTCCGACAGCGACTACGGGTACTTCATGATCAACCAGTTGATCGTCGCCGCTGGCATCGCCGAAGTGGACGAGGGCGGCATGGCTCACGACCACCTCTACCGGCTGTTCCTGCTCTACGACCAGGGCAACGCGAAGAAAGAGCGGCGCGGCTTCTGGGCCACCCGCACGGGCGAAGGCGGCGCAGGCGGCAGCGGCACCAGCCGGCCCGCCAACGAGAACTCCGGCGACTGATCAGAAGCGGGACAGGTCCCCCTTCAATCAACTCGTCGTGAACGCCGCGGGCAGCGCGATCTCGAGCAACTGGAGATCGTCTGTTGGCGCCGTCCAGGCATGGCGATCGGTGCCCGGGACGACGACGGAATCGCCGGCGGACAACGCCTGGTCGGGCCTGCCATCGACCTGCAGCGTGGCCGACCCGTCCAGCACGAAGGTGAACAGCAACTCGGCATCGTGCGTGACGGGTTCACTGACGACCGGCACGCCTGCGATGCGTCGGGCCACCCGCACCCCGGCAATGCCGCCGGTTGCCGCGCCGATACCCGTGTCGCGGGCTTCAAAACCGGTCACGCGCCAGGGCTTCCAGTCAGCAGTGGCAGCCACATGGCGCACGAAGCGTTGGCCGTCATAGTCGCGACCCGGGCGCAGACCGTCGGGCAATGAAATCGCGTGATCGACGCCGGTCTCGTGATCGGCGGGACAGCCGATCTCGATGACCTCCAGACCGGACGAACACTCCAGCACCTGGTGGCGAATCGTCGGCGGCTGCAGCACGCAGTCACCCGGCTCCAGCCAGAACGGGTCCCCCTGGTCCTGGTAGACCACCCGGACGCGTCCCCGGTAGCAGTAGATCATCTGGAAACGCACGCGGTGGAAGTGCGCATAGTCCGGCACCGCGCCGCCATCCTTGATCTCGATGTGGGACGCGATGTAGCGGCCGCCCTGGCGGTCGGGAATCAGGTCGCGATAGCGCATCCCGGCGCGGCCCAGCACCCAGTCAGAATCCGGCCCCAGTTTGCTGACGCAGAACGACGGCTGCATCGGCGGCATTTCCAACGGCGGGTTGGCGTCCACCAACTCCACTCGCGTGCCGTTCGGCGCGGTCAGTTCCAGGTTGCCATCGGCGATCGCAGCGGGGTCGTCGCAGAGCAAACGTATCGTTCCGCCATCTCCGTCCAGGCCGCGTTGCAGCCGAATCGTCAGACCATGTCCTTCGAGAATCGCCACGGCAGGGTCGTCGGCCGGGAAGATCGTGGTCAGCCGGAAGTCGAGCGAGTCGCGGAAGGAACGACACCGTCGGATCCAGCTCGGTGCAGGGCAGAACGACGTGGGCGGATCGGATCGTGGTCATCGGGTGCAGCCGGGGAGTAGTGCGGGGGCACGCCGGTTCGCGGCCACCGATACCACCGCGCCCGTCCGGAGACACGAGGATTGTCGCCGACAGCGGGCATCCCGCGCTGCGACTGGTCAGAGGCGCATGAGGGCGTTGACCAGCAGGAACGTCAGCAGCAATGGAGTCAGCATGCGCACAGTGATGCCCCAGAGAATGCCCAGCTTGCGTTCAGAGGTGGAGTTGATCCGCTCGCGAAGATCGCCCGTGCCGGCAATCCAGCCGAGGCAAATGCATTCGAGAATCGCGATCACCGTCAGCCCGATCCGGACCAGGATCGTGTCGGCAGCGTCAAACCAGACCCAGTCATTGATGCCAGCCAGCGCGATCGTGAGCAGCAACCCCGCGCCCGCAACCGCCAACCCCAGGCGGCGACGCGAGCGGGCCAGGCGTTCGTGCAGGGCCGCGATTCCGGTGTGCAGCAGAACCACCGACGACGTGATCGCGAGGCCCGCGAGGCCGATGTAGAGCAACCCCACCCAGACGGCCTGGTTGGCCACTACCCCGCCGGCCCCGTCGCCCACCATCAGAGCCTGCGGGTAGATCAGCAGCGTCAGGCCAATCCCGTCGGGACGGAACGCGGTGTGGGCGGCGGCCACTTCGTGGAACGGTCGACCGTCCTGGAACGCGAGCATGCCGAGCGCGCAGGTGATGCCGAGCCAGCACACGAAGGTCAGCGTAGCGGATGCGAGCCCGACGAAGAGCCCGTTGTTGGCGACGTCCGCCTCGCGCGGCAGATAGGCGGCCAGCGCGGTGTGCGCGCCGAAGCCTACGCCGCACGCGAGCAACGCGTGCGTGAATGCGTCCACCCACAGGCCGAGGTCGGCAAGTCCGGGCAGATGCACGTCCAGCCCTTCGACCAGGCCATTGATCGAACCGCTGCCGGTTGCGCTGAGGAAGGACAGTTGGCGCATGATGACCGCGAGCAGCAGCCCGACTGCGATCAACAGAATCACGCGCACGATGCCGCCGAAGAGGCGCGGGCCGGACGAAGCCAGCAGGCCCACCACGACCCAGATGCCGAGCAGTCCGAGCACCACTCCGACCGGCGGGAACTGCCAGCCGCCCGGGCCCGTCGTGCCGTGCAACTGGCGGAATACGAAATCGACCGGATCGCGCCACGGGAGTTGATCGGCCCCTTCAGCGGCAGCCTGCAAGGCGGGAAACGCGATATTCAGCGCCCACACCGCGAGCAGCAGTTGCAGGCAGGCCATTGCGAATGCCAGCAGCGTGCCCGCCCAGCCAACCGACTCCCACCGGCGGTGCATCGCACGGAACGACCGTGGGGCGGCTCGTTGCGTTCGCTGGCCGAGCGCCATTTCCAGCACGATCAGCGGCAACCCGGTGACGATCAGCGCAACCGCCCACGCCAGCAGGAACGTGCCGCCGCCGTGGCGCAACATCAGCGTGGGGAACCGCCAGATCAACGCTGGTCCGCAGATCAGCGCGATGGTGGTGGCGACGAACATGCCGCGGGTCGGCCACCGCTCGACTACCGGTTTGCGAACTGGCGAGGAGTGTTCAGACATCGCGCATGCGCTACGAAGCGGGTGCCGCGTCCTTCGGATCGCCGAAGAACTCCTGATAGAGTCCGTCGCCACGGTCGCGCATCTTCTTCAGATCCTCGGCCGGCGGTCGCACCAGGCCGGGCGACGTGGCAACGAACGACGCAACCGAGACGCGGTAGCGGAACGCATCAATCAGGCGGAAGAACGCGTCCATGCTTTCCGGCTTCTCGTGGTGGAAGTACAGCGACTCGCCCGCCTGCATGCACTTGCGCACCTTCTTGAGGTACTGCCAGATGGCCATGTAGTAGCCGAACAGTTCATGCGAGTAGCCGTACAACGGCACGA
Organism: Epimenia babai; assembly: GCA_011762755.2. Taxonomy (NCBI): domain Eukaryota; kingdom Metazoa; phylum Mollusca; class Solenogastres; order Cavibelonia; family Epimeniidae; genus Epimenia; species Epimenia babai. The sequence goes on from WURV02178011.1 coordinate 6,095, forward strand.
TCTTCACCTGCAGGGCACGGAAGCGGCCAATCGCATCGACCATGTCATTCACGCACTGCTGGGTCATCTCGGCCCGCCGGAGTTCGCGTGCGTTGGCGTCGCTGATCGCGCCGAACATGTCGCTCTGTTTGTCGATGGCGAGCATGTAGAGCTTGCGCGGCTTGTAGAGCGCCACGGTGAACTGGTCGATCTCGTCGATCAGTTCCTGGCGGCCTTCCGAGCGGACGCGATAGCGCTGGTACACCACCTGCACCCAGAACGCGACCAGCGCCAGTGCAAGCAACTGGAACACGCCGCTCCACAGACCCTCGAGGAACGGCGTCAGGTACGGGTTCTCGGCAGCCAGCAGCATCATGGATGAGATCCTGCGAAGGAGAATCGGAGTGAGCCGGGGAGAGAGGAGCATAGCAACCACGGACCGGTTGGCGGGGTACAGAAACCGGCCCGGGCTGGCTATACTCGCGCCCCATGACAGACTCGACCGACCCATCCCCATCTACCGGCCCGACTGGCCCTGACGGTGATCCCCACACGGATCGCACGCGGGCCGTCCCGCTCGACTGGCACGACGTCGGTTCCGTCGAGGAACTCGGCGCTCCGGCCCACGGAGACGGTGATGGTCGACCGCGCCCGGTGACTGTCGGCAAACGCGAACTGGCCGTGGTCAAGCGCGGCAACCAGTGGTTCGCGTTCGACGACATCTGCCCCCACTACGGGACGCCCCTGACGCTGGGCCGGGTGACCACCGGCCCGGATGACCAGACCCGCGTGGTCTGCGCCGACCACGGCTACACCTTCCGCCTGGACACGGGCGCATGTGTGGAGCCTGATGATGACCCCTGTGAGCTGGACCTCGTGCCCGTTCGCATTACAGATTCCGGCCGCGTGGAAGTCGGCCTGCCACCCACCCGCGCCTGACGCGCCGCGTCGAAAGACCCACCATGGCCAGCAGCACCGACCCGACCGGATCCGGCACGCCATCCGACCCGACTCCGAAGACGATGACCGACGGCGTCATCCCGGCGACGATGGTCGGCGAAACGCCGTCGTCCGCTGCGTCCGCCCCCGCTGACGAGAAGATGAGCGCGATCGGGCACCTGCGCGGCTCGGTGCTGTCTGTCACGGTCTATGCAGTCGCCGCGCTCTATCTCTTCCTCAACCTGCCCCTGCACGCGGGCGATCCGATGGCGTGGACCGTGTCATCGTTCGCGCTGCTGCTGGTCGGCGCCAGCGGTCTGGCGATCACCCTGTTGGTCGCGTTGCCGATGACGCGCACCAGCTACATCGCCGCCAGCGGGCTGCTCTGGCCGATCCGGCTGGCGGCTCTCTACCTGCTCTTGCAGTTCGGCCTGCAGACCCCCAACCCCGGCGGCGGCACCGCGCTCGGCGTGCTCGGTCTCGTCGGCCTGATGTTGCCCTACGCGTTCTCCGCCCAGTTGCGCCGCTACGAGCTGGTCAAGAAGTTCGCCCCGGAGCTTGCCGACGGCGGCCGCGGCGGGATCACCGCGCTGTTCGTCGCCCGCCCGCCGCAGGAAGAGCATTCCGATCACTGGCTGCGCGACAACGCCGAGTCGATCATCATCGCGCTGATCATGGCGCTGGTGATCCGCACGTTCGCGCTTGAAGCGTTCAAGATTCCCACCGGCTCGATGAAGCAGACGCTGGTCGGCGACAACACCCGAGTGATCACGCGCTCTCGCTTCGACCGCATGACCGACGTCGAGCTGATCGAGCGGGCGCTGGATCTGCTGAACCAGCGGGGCGGTCAGAGCGCATACGAACAGCGCATGCAGCAGCAACTGGAGGAGGATCAGCAAGAGGGGATGCTGCGCCAGGTCAACCGGTCCCAGCTGATCGAGGAACTCGTCAAGTGGACCGGCGAGGGAAACTCCGAGCCCCTGCCGGTGCGCCCCGGCGACAAGATCCTTGTCAACAAGGCGGCCTACTACTTCGGAGACCCGAAGCGCTGGGACATCGTCGTCTTCAAGTACCCGCTCAACTCCAAGCGCAACTTCATCAAGCGCCTCACCGGTCTGCCCGGCGAGGAGATGGTGCTGTTCCGGGGCGATGTCTGGACGCGTCCGCTGGTCTCCGGTCGTCCGGAGGGCGAGTACGTGCTGCAGCGCAAGCCCGACGACGTGCAGGAAGAACTGTGGGCGCCGATCTACCTGATGAAGTACGCGGGCTTCACCAACGATGTCCGTGAAGCGGACGGCACGCTGTACGGCATTCTGCCGCTCGGCCCGAGCGACAGCGCCGAGTGGTCGGATGATGGCGAAGCCCCGTTGAAGCCCTATCCGGTGGACTCCGTGCCGGTCAGCGGCGAGTGGAAGAACAGTTTCGTGGGGCAGTGGGAATCGTTCGGCGACTGGGTACCCACCAGCGGCCGCCGTCTGCCGATGTTCTTCTTCCGCAACGGCGGCAGCGAGATGGATCGCAGCAACCAGGACACGATGGTGAAGCGGGCGCCCCGGCGCGTCTGGTGGTGGCCGCCGGAGAACGAGGAAGCCGGCGCGTGGCGGATCCGTCGAAAGCTGGAATCGCTGCGCACCGCGAGTGATACCGACGCGCCGCCCGGCTTCACCGCCGATGCGGGAGCCAGTTGGGAGACGCTGGCCTACACCGGTGACATCGTGGACCGCTTTGAACTACCGAGGTCTCGCGCCGCGTTCGACAGGTACGACGACCGGGAACGCAACGAGTTGACGACCACGCCCGGCCACGACCGCCACCAGGTCGGCGACGTCCGCGTGCGTGCCCGCGTGCGGCTGGCGGATGCCGGCTCGAGTTTGCGGATTGTCCTCTACAACGATGGCGAACGCCTGCAACTGACGCTCAACGGCGACGGCACGGGCGACCTGCGCCTGCTGCCGTTGCAGTTGTCGGCCGGAAGCCCGCTGCTGCAGGAGGAAGAAGATGCCCTCGCCGCGCCCCCGGTCTCGCTGACCGATCTGATGAAGCAGCGTGGGGTGGCAATCACGGCCGGCGTGCCCTTCCGTGTCGCATTCAGCAACGCCGACCGACGCGCACGCGTCGCGATCAACGGCGTGCCGTTGCCATCGTGGGACTACGAACCGCTCGAAGAACAGTCGCCCCAGATCGACTTCCTGGATCGGCTGCCACCGGAAGGGCCGTCCACGCTGACGCTGGCGGCGAAGGGCGGACGGGTGGAAGTGGGCATGGTCAACATTGACCGCGACATCCACTACTTCCTCGATCGCGAGACGGACCCGATCTACGAGATCCCGGATCGACGGTTCTTCGTGATGGGCGACAACGCCCACAACTCGAAGGACTCGCGCCTGTGGTTCATCCGCCGGATCGTGATCCAGAAAGAGGACGGCTCGACGCGCGAGATCGAGGTTGAACCCGATCCGAGCAAGGATTCGCAGCACTTCAATCCGGTGTGGTCGCTGTACGTCGAGAAGAACCTAACGCGGGTCAACACCGACACGATCGGGCTGAGCTTGCTGGAGGACGACCTCGCCCGCTTCCAGTCCGCTGTTCGCGCACTGCCCGCGGACCAGCGGATTCTGCTGATCGAGGACGTGTACGGCGTGGTGCAGAAGATTGACCTCGGCACCGACCGGATTCTCTCGATGGAGGACCGCCCCGCGCACTTCGTTCGGCGGCGCTCGCTGATCGGCCGCGCGCTGCTGCGCTTCTGGCCGCTCGATGAATCCCGGTTCATCCACTGATCCGCACGCCGTCATGAGCGACACGCCGCAACTCCCGAAGGGGGTGAGCGCGGAGGATCGGGTGATCCTCTTTGACGGCGAATGCGTGCTCTGCAATCGTCTGGCGCGCTGGGTATTCGTCCGTGACCCGCGCGGCCGCCTGCGAATGGCGGCTCTCCAGTCGGAGTCCGGGAAGGCCCTGTCGCGCTTCGCCGGGCTGCCCGACGACGACCATGACACGATGGTGCTGGTGGATCGGGGCCGCGCGTACTTGCGGTCATCGGCGGCGCTGCGAGTGGCCGGCTACCTGCGGTTTCCGTGGTGGCTTGCCACGGGCCTGCGAATCATCCCCTGGTTCCTTCGCGATCCGCTCTATTGCTGGGTGGCACGCAACCGTTTCCGCTGGTTCGGCAAGCACGATGTCTGCCAGATGCCCGCGCCGGAGATGCGGGAGCGCTTCCTGCCGGAGTGAAGTTCGCTATAGTTCGAGCATGAACCGACCTGTCGTCCTGATCACCGGTTTCGAACCGTTCGGCAACGCCGACCGCAACGTCTCCAGCGAAGCCGTTACGCTGGTGGCTGCCAGCGCGCGGTTGGCCGAACGGGTGCAGATGCACGCGGCCACCCTTCCGGTGGTGTACGACGATGCGCCGGCCCGGCTGCGGAAGTTGATGCGAGACTTGACGCCCGACGTGGTGATCTGCTGCGGCATTCACCGGGGCGACGTGATGCGCATCGAGCGAACCGCCCGCAACCTCGACAACAGCGCGGTCGCCGACAATGCCGGCACGCGGCGCGAGAACTCCCCGATTGTGCCCGACGCCGACGAAGAGATTCCCAGCGGGCTGCCAGTAGACGCCATCCAGGTGCGGCTGGAGGGGGCCGGCATCCCGTCTGTGCTGTCGGACAGCGCGGGTGGCTTCCTCTGCAACCACACGTTTTTCCGCAGTCTGCATGATCCGACGACGGAGCCGACGCTGGTCTCGACCGCTGGTGGTAACCGCCCGGTGATCGGGTTCATCCACGTGCCGCCACTGAATGCCGACGATTCGCCGTTCACGCTGGAGCGGGTTGTCGAGGCGCTGGAACTGGTGGTCGAAGAGAGTCTGGACCGCCTCGGGGCGCGCGCCGCCGTGGGCGAAGGAGAACATCGTGAGGTCTGACCGATCGAACACGCTGCCGACGCTGGTGGCGGCGGGTCTGGTGACGGTAACGCTGCTGCTGATGCTGTCCTGCGCGAGTGCGCCGGAGGCCGAGCCGGTGGATACTGCCGACAACAATGCGCCGCCGCCTCCGCCACCCCCGCCGATGCGTCGCCTGGTGCTGACGATCGGGGTGGATTCGTTCGCCGATCGCGAGATCCCGTCCAACCTGACCTGCGCGGCCGACGCCGCATTGGTGGCGGAAGCACTGCAGGCAGTGGACGCGGGGGAAACGGCCGACGTCATCTCGCTGGCCGACGACGCCGCGACTCACGACGCGATCCGCGACGCCATCAAGGCACTGGCCGCACGTACGACGGAGCGCTTCGACGACACGGTGATCGTGTACGTGGCTACCCATGGCGCCGCGGCAAAGCTGCCAAGCGGTCCGTGGTCGCCGATCAGCCCGATGAAGGCGTTCCTGTTGGCGCACGACACCGAGCGCGCGAAGGTGCTGGAAACGGGCGTCGGCCTGGAGGTGTTCCAGCCCCTGTGGGACTGCGAGGCGGAGCGCGTGGTGGTGATTCTCGATGCGGCCTTCACCGGCAGCGCGCGCAGCGTGACCGGCCGGACCATCGATAGCGGTCACGTGCAGCACATCATTGACGAGCAAACGAAAGCGATTGCCAACGACAACCACCCCGCGCGTGCGCTGATTTTCGGCGCCGACATCAACGACCCGATCCGTATTGACCCGATGGGGCGGTCGTCGTTCGCGGTGGCTCTGCTGGACGGCATCAGCGGCGCCGGCGATCAGAACGGCGATGGCGATGTGCTGCTCGCCGAGTTGATCAACCACATCTTTGATCGCGTGCAGAACCCCGGCGATTCACCGGACGTCACGCCCCTGAGTCCGATCCGCGTGGTGGCGGACAAGTCCGCCGGGGTGGGCAAGCTGGCCGACTGTCCGCCAGTCGGGAGCGGGGGATGACGTGGTTCCGTTCGCGCCGCTTCTGGATCGTGACGGCGGTCACACTGCTGGTGCCCGGCATCGCTGGCGGCGTTGTCTATTGGCAGGTTTCCGACTGGCCGACCGTGCCGAAAGCGGAGGGTACGTGCCCCGTTGAACCGGCCGCCCCGGCCGACGACGCGGGCCTGCACGCCCCGTTCGATTCGCTGCTGCGCGCGTACGTCACCGATGGCTTCGTGGACTACCGCTGCTTTGCGGCTCATCGTGCCGCGCTCCAGGCATACCTGAAAACGCTGGCCACGGCCGATCCGGCGGCGATGACGCGCGAGGAGCAACTGGCGTTCTGGATCAACGCGTACAACGCCTGGACCATCGAGGTGATCCTCGTGCGCTACCCGGAGATCGACTCGATTCGCGAGATCAACGCACCGTTCGGCCCCTGGAAGTCCGAGACGATGACCGTTGCCGATCGCGAGTGGATGCTCGACGCGATCGAGCACGAGATCCTGCGCAAAGAGTTCCGCGAGCCACGCATCCACTTCGCCATCGTCTGCGCCAGCAAGGGCTGCCCGTCGCTGCGTGCCGAGGCGTACGTTGCGGCTCGCCTGGAATTGCAACTGGCGGATCAGGCGCGGGGGTTTCTGGCCAACACGACCAAAGGCGCCCGGCTCGAGGGCAACACGCTCCATCTGTCGTCGGTGTTCGACTGGTTCCAGGATGACTTCGGATCCACTGCAGCCGAACGCATCGCCACCATACGAGCCTGGTTGCCGGACGCGACCGCGCGGGCGGTTGACGCCGCCGGCGACTCCCTCACCATCACCTCGTTGGCCTGGGACTGGTCACTGAACGGGTCGTGACGGTGCGCATCTCGGTCGTGATTCCCGCGCTGAACGAAGCCGACGCCCTGCCCAACGTGCTGCGCGATCTGCCGGGGGAACGCCTGCAGCAAGTGATTGTGGTCGACAACGGGTCCACCGACGCGACCGCCGCCGTCGCCGCCGCCAATGGCGCCGACGTCGTGAGTGAACCGCGGCGTGGCTACGGGCAGGCGTGTCTCAGCGGCATCGCGGCGCTTCGCGAGACCGACGTGGTCGTCTTCGTGGATGCGGACTACTCCGATTACCCCGACCAGCTCGGCGAGGTCGTCGCGCCGATCCTCGCGGGCACGGCGGATATGGTGATCGGCTCGCGTGCCCTCGGGCAGGCCGAACGCGGGGCGCTGACGCCCCAGCAGCGGTGGGGCAACCGGCTGGCCGTCACGTTGATCCGCTGGCTGTACCGGGTGCGATACACCGACCTCGGCCCCTTCCGCGCAATCCGCGCTGACGCCCTCGCGTCCCTGCGAATGCGGGACACCAGCTACGGCTGGACCGTGGAGATGCAGGTCAAAGCCGCCCGGCAACGGCTGCGCTGCACCGAGGTTCCGGTGCGCTACCGCCGTCGCATCGGCGTCTCGAAGATCAGCGGCACCATTCGCGGCACGATCCTGGCGGGGTGGTTCATCCTCTCCACGATCGCGCGGTACGTCGGTCCGGCCGGCCCTCGCGCCGCTCCCCTGCTTGCGCGGAGCGAGTCAGCCGCCCGGCTCAGCGTGATCATCCCGACGTTGAACGAGCAGGACACCGCCCCGCGCCTGATCGAGCGACTGCAGACCCTTCGCGAGCCACCGGACGAAATCATCGCCTGCGATGGAGGCCGCACCGACGCT
>WURV02178022.1:0-13589 GCA_011762755.2 Epimenia babai
TATGTGTGTGTGTGTGTATGTAGGCATAGGGAGATAGTTGAGGCCCTGGTCAAGATGAATGCCTATAAATGTCACAGAGTACACGCGCATGGCAATATGCTTTCGGTTCTTTGTAAGCCCCGTTGGCGCGATGCGATTCTTCAGACGATGATCTGGAAGAGAACCCGAACCAGAGCGATCTGATCGAGCAGGCGGCCGAGATGTTATACGGTCTGATCCACGCGCGGTACATCATGACGAATCGTGGCATCGCGCAGATGGTACGTCTCGATAAACCACGCTCACCGCTCGCTCTAACATAACGCGTCGTCATCTCTGATGATATCACCCCTCACGCCCCGTAGCAACACGAATCTATCTATAATGACACAGCGCCAGCCATAACGATTCAACCCACCCGTGACAGGTCGTGCGCGACATAAACTGTCCATAACATAACTCCACCCACAGTAGTGACGCAACGTAACGCCCATAGCCACAAGATCCATCCATAGCAACACAAATCCACTTAAAAATTAGGTCATTATAGAACTAAGTTGTTCTCTGGGGCATCCATTAGCCCTCCACTATAATTCCCATATTCACACTAGTCTCCACGTACCAGCCGTGCAGTGCCAGGCCTGCTGAGTCATCTATCACGTTTGCAGATAGAGAAGTGGCAACAGGGTGATTTTGGGTACTGCCCGCGAGTCTACTGCGAGAATCAGCCCATGTTACCCATCGGTAAGTTACGACGAAGTTAGGTCCATTGTAAAATGGAGAAGTTTATACATGAGGCGATGCCACGCTCTCCGCTGTCACTCAGGTCCTCTTTCCTGGAGACCATGAATTTTTCATTCGACTGTGACATAAGAGAATTATCTCCCTTGAATGATATCAATTTAATATTTCTATCCAACCTACATGGCATCTTAAAATTCGTATTTAATTCATTTGCATTTGGAAGGTGATTAATATGCCTAAACTTTAAGATTGAATTTGTACATTTTTCTGACCTCGAGTTAACAACAGTTATACGACGGGGCACATACTGGGCACGCCCATAAACACGCGTACGCCATGTGACAGGTCTGTCCGACGTGCCGGGCGAGGCTATGGTCAAGCTGTACTGCCCGAAATGCCAAGATGTCTACACGCCCAAGTCGTCGCGTCACCACCACACGGACGGCGCGTATTTCGGCACCGGCTTCCCGCACATGTTGTTTATGGTACACCCAGAGTACCGGCCTAAGCGACCCGCCAACCAGTTTGTACCACGGTACGTCAACGCTATAAACGTCGCTTTTACCGCAAGCCGACGGCTCTTGTTACAATCTTCCATAATTCTTCTTGAAATAGTTCGGTATATGTTACTCTTTTTGAATGTAGAAATGGTATTTGGTAATGCGGAAGACCATTTTTCGTGTGATTCGCTTCTGTCCCTTTTGTATCAAAAGTTACGTCCTGTATCTGTCATACGGCAGCCTTCACGGTTATGGAGCTCCTATTCCCCTGCCTGTCTAGTTGTTACGCTTACGTCCCTTTTGTATCAAAAGTTACGTCCTGTATCTCAGTCATACGGCAGCCTTTACGGTTATGGAGCTCCTATTCCCCTGCCTGTCTAGTTGTTACGCTTACGTCCCTTTTGTATCAAAAGTTACGTCCCATATCTCAGTCATACGGCAGCCTTTACGGTTATGGAGCTCCTATTCCCCCACCTGTCTAGTTGCTAAACGTTGTCGGGTCACTAAATGTTCCATACGTAAATGTTAATGGGGGTAGCTAATGTGGTTATACGTGGTCATTTTGTCGTCACCGTGTACCCCGGCGATTGTCTCACCCCGGCGATTGCCTCACCCCCACGATTGTCTCACCCTCACGATTGTCTCACCCCCCACGATTGTCTCACCCCCGCAGCCTGTACGGGTTCAAGATCCACCCCCTCGCCTACCAGCTCCAGTACCAGGCTGCGATAAATTTCAAAATGCCGCTGCGGAGCATGAGCCACACGAACAGTAAACGATAACGGCACCGTCGCCCAGCCACGCATCGTATCGTCATGGAGACCCTCGCGTGCATCGTAACCACGGAGATTACATTATTCCAACGTCATGATATACTCGCCGGGCCGGATCGTATACCGGCGACTCCATGCGAACGTCTGTCCTTCAGTGTGTGTATGTGTGTGTTGCGTAAACGCCCGTTTACGTTTATATAAATACGGCCACTGGGCTTGATCGGATCGGTTATAAGCGAGTATTTTGGGTGCGGCCTGAGTTATTTATTAACGTTACGGTTGTGTTGAAGTTTACCAAGCGGTTGTCAAGGTTACCCAGAATATCAAATTGTCGCATATATAAATTCATATAATCAGCGTGTAAGGTATATATAGACGCCACTAACGCCGTGTGTAGTGTGGTTTGTTTAGGCAGAAGGGTCTTGGTTGTGGCCCTCGTGCGTGTATACAGTCTTAAGATTACATAAAAACGCATCGCGTGAATAAAATAAATCAACCACATAGTTCAGTCTATAGTGATGAATTATCGTGTCATAAAAGTTTTTTGGGGTAAGGGACGGTGAATCGGGCGATGAAGCATGGTCAAATGTGCCATCTAAAAAGGCTCTTAGTATGGCATGAAAGGTAGGTTTTTTTATAGCTGTCACTGTCAAAATAGAGATTAAAAAATTTAAATACGACACCAATCTCGCACCTGTTTTCATTAATATAGATAAACACAAGCTTTCGTATATCGAGTATACTTCGTGAGATGTTACCTCTGTATTTGTCGTACGTACGATATGGCTAATGCGGCAACCCACACCTCTATGTTTAAAGAATAAACTTGAGAGATAATTTAATTTCCAGATTGTCATATTTGAAACTCTCAGAGATGAGATGTTAGTTAATTCGCGCCGTGTGTTTTTTGTAAATAATGATGAAATGAATACAATAAAGGGTGACTAAAGCCGTGCTAAATCACCGTAGTAGATGACCCTGACCCAGTTATTTCAGTCTGTACATAAGAAATCTTTGTACAATTGTAAATGCTTTATAATGTTTTTGCACACAATGGAATTAGCGCACGTTTAAATCTGTAGGAACGCGCATATGGCTTAACATCAACGAATGAAATGTTTTCTCGGGCCAGATGTATTTAGGCCACGGACCACAATTTGGGCCAACTTGTATGATAAACATTTGATTTAGTATCCTTTGTTGCAAACGTATTCATATTTTATAAACAACCTTCAGTTGAATCGCATGGTGGACTCTAGCGTAATAACGCGTCGTGTTACTTCAGCGAAATTGGGTTATTTTTCCACCTGTTCGATGTACTCCAAAATTGTGGCAGTGAAGTTTGTCATAGAAATAGGAGGTATCCAGCATAAATCTCCCAACATCGTCGTTTGATGTAACAATCGTTCGCTTGCCAATCCGAATTATGGGTGCCGGTAAGACGGGAGTTGTGTGGATCTAGTTGTGGATAATTTAAAAGTAGAAATAGTAAAAGATACGCATTTAAGAGGGACTATTTATTATAGTTAAGGCATTGGACATTTAAGGCATTGTTAAAGCATGCCTGTGGAATTGGCCTATGGACCAGATATAGCCCGTTTCTGAGGTACATCTGGGTATGTTTGGTTAAATGCGGTACAAGTAGCTGGCAGGGCGGGTTACTTCCACGCTAAACTTGTCCATAATCAATCAAATGTCGAGTTTAAAAAGGCCGTGTGTTGTACTTCTGAAGGCCGTGTGTTGTACTTCTGAAGGCTTGAGGTCCGTGATCTGTTCGGGAATTTGTCAGTGTGGCCCGAACCACCATTAGTTCCCCCATTACTGCGAAATACAGTCAAAATACATAGTAGCTGAATTTAGCGGCGTATTTGATACTGAGTAGAGATCTGCTGTGTGTTAGGTACGGATTGTCTGATAGTGAAGGGAGTTTACCCACCCCTGCATACGGCCGTCCACACTGTTCACATTGTTCCACCCATACAATGCGACTTTCGTATGTAAATTTTTCGATGCAACTGGGGGAGTCGGTTTTTTTCTCAAGCGGTTCATATCCAGTAATAAGAATAGCAGTCGTCATTTTGTATAGGGAGTAACGAAATCTTGGCCTAAACTCAGTACTATTACGATACGTAACCCATTTAGGTACATCTTACTAAATTACCATTTTTTTCGTTTAGATTATGTTTACTTCCTTTTGCGGTTGTAAATATCTGTGGTATTTAATAAAAACCTCGTCCTTCTACCCAGATCACACTAGTTATTAAGTCAATCCTAATTATTGCTACTCGCTTTGGTCAGGGTTTTGTCTATAAACCCGATGGAATGGCAGAAACCTGTATATACGATTTTATTGATTAAATTCCATTGCAACATTGCTTATCAATAATCTTCGCATTTGCCCACATATTTGAGCTACAGAAACCGGTTGAAACCTTACAGTTTGACCTGTGACAAGGAATTGTGGGAAAATAAAAGAGGTCATAAAACCTATTGGAGAGCTGCACACTTGAGCACCTGGTTGATGCAACATCTAACTTATATAGATAAACACTATAGAAATATTTGACAGAACTGGTTTTTATTATCAATATTAATTGGCCAATGGAGCACTTATACATTTGTTAGTGCCTCAATTACTTGTTTGGTGTCCACATCAAAGTGATTCATTGTAATAAACCTTGGTAGCCTGTATATTACATTCGTATATTGAGAAAACAAATTTGCAACATCCCCTTCTTATCGCATCCGGGCAACAGGGTGTTAACCGTAGGTCATTTGTGCCATTTGTACGGTCAGTCACTTGTTACGTTTGCATACTGGAAAACCAATCGCCAGCCGTAATACATTTGACACAGTTCTTAACCACTGTATTCGGCTGAAGTGACAAGCAAAAATTCCCCGAACATAGCTGGAGGAAGTTAAACTACTTTAGCCAAATTATCTACATAAACAAGGTAGAATTTGATATAGAAATCGCATTCGCCGCTATTCAAAGCTTTCTCGTGTTATCTAAATCAACGGGAGAGAAGTTGTTATGTCAAGCTGAGCACCCTTATGAATACGTCAGCAACAACGCCTTATTTTAATCACTTGATAGCTAAACAATGTTTGAGTTTTTCTCGTGTTAGAGGAGATTGTAAAAAATTGTAATGTGAAAGGTTCGTTAAGTTCAATGATAAATATATTTGGAATTCCCAAAAGCATTCATTATTTTATCATCCTTGAATGACTAAGATTTATTACAGTAGGTATGGTAGATTTTGGTCAGGAGTGGTCCTTTACAAAGTAAGCTTAAGACGGCTGTAGTTCACACAACAAATGGATTAGCCTGTCTTATTTTTTAGGAAAAAATTCAATGAAAACTACCTAGTTTGGGCAGAAATATCATATGTGTATAAAATATCGGTTGAATAGGCCCCACGGATAGCCAAGCAATTTCGCACAATCCACTTATTTTGTGACATTTGATCTTATAAAATGAGATGAGAATAATCATCAGTTGGTAGAGCACCAGACCGGTTATCTGGGGGTCGTGGGTTCTCGTACCATCATGGGTATAGGTTTTTCCTGCGGATTTCTCTCCAACTATTCATGGAACCACATTGGCTATCCTAATTACCATCGCATATATATGGGAACACCGCAAAAATTAGCCAATCAATTTATAGTCCATCATCATGCTTGTTAAAGATATCTGTGTATATCGCTGGCTATGATATAGGGACTTTAAACATCAGTAGTTAAAAAAAACGGTGTTAAATATCTAAATGCGCCGGAACAATCTCGTCCCTGTAGCTCAGTTGGTAGAGCACCAGATCGGTTATCTGGGGGTCGTGGGTTCGAGTCCCATGAGGGATATAGGTTTTCCCTGTGTATTTCTCTCCGGCTATTTAATATATGTAGTCGATTATGGCCCGTTATCGATATCTGTGTATACAGTTAGCATAATAAATACTTATAATACAATATGTTTTGAAAATGTCAATGTGAACAAGGAACAAGATTTCGGCATTCAGTCATATTGCACAACTCTTGATTAATCTTCGAAATTGAGAACTCTTTTGCACGCCGCTAAATATAACCATAATATATTGATACATCATTGGTAATCACGGAAATGTCGAAGCTCCATCAGTCTGCCTCAAAACTGGCCAACGACGCTGTTCACAAACTAGTACTTCAGACTTTAACCAACAAGAACGTAATGAAATAATGCGTCAAAAATTACTGCCGTGTTAGCGAGTATTATCAGCCTGAATAGCGCGGGGGTGGCTGCAATCGCTGGCGTAGTTGGGAAGTAAATGATCTAACATGACGATTGTCGTATTACATTATGTAATATTGCGCGAAACGACATGACATCTTATCGTGTGCGCTAAACAGGGGACAGGTACATGTATTTTACTTTATTTTGGCATTTAGATGTGTTTGCGCCACGTTCATATCAGTTGTTGATATACGTACAAGATCATACTCAGAACAAACAGAAATAATTAAATTCTCATTTTTTGTAACTAAACATTAGGTAAAAATAGCGTAAGAATTACTCATTTGTACATTACACGAAATGCTATAACATTTAGATCTTCATCTCAGGGTTGCTTTAAACGGATTTTTTTGGGCAACTCACATCAGAGTTGCAATCCATAATACTTTTTATCTAAAAGAATCCTGCAACACAATATATACAGTAATCTCGTAGTTTGAACTTTTAATTAAAATAACTTTGGTACAAAAATCGACCCTTGAGGGACACCGAAAACAATGTTTCATGTCATTTAAAATAGTATCGAAAAACTTAAATTTTAAGTAAATACGTACGTCCTGTTCACTAAAGTTCGTTCCTTTCTTGTCCCAACAAAAATCTTAGCCATCTTTAACGAATTAATCTAACAGATTAGATTCATACGCCCACTCGAAACAAGAAATGAAACTCGTGAAAAACACGAGCACTACTTAACTACTTCTCTTATAACCATATGGTGAGCAGGTGGCTAAGCGCGAAGAAACACCCAATAGCCATTTCCGCTTCTGCGTGCCTACCTAACTATCTCCATGCAAATTATTAAACCACCAATAGCTTTCTTATATGGCGTTTCATATCTCTATTGATATGTTGATAGGTTATTTATGAACGTAGCAAGACGCTGCCCGTCAGTAATAATGGATTAACGCCTCCCCCACAACACGTCACACTGGAAGCACCAATAACGTTATAAATGAAGCTATTCGTGCATTTCGACGCCACAAGTTTTCTTAAAGCTAGAAATCGCCGCGTGTTTCTGCAATAACGAGGTACAAATTCGAAATCTCTTGCATTTACTTAATTGCGAATAATTGCACTATAAAGTAACATAATTTATTAAATTTCAAGTAAATTATCGTGAAATTAAATATTACATATTTAGCACCGTTTTTACAGATGCGTTTTATTGTTTTTATATATAATACATAATAGAACCGGAACAGGAAATTGCCTGCCCGCCTTATTTTCATGGATAAAATGGCAAACGTGTCATGTTAAGATTATCTGTTCACTACTTCACGATTTTTTTATTTGACTGTATGTATCACTATGGTGCGTGTGTAGTTGTTCGGGGCATTAAAGTATTTCGCCATTAATTTTACTACAAACTAGGCGATTGCTGTATAAATTATCTCGCAGGATTTATTTAGATAAGTTAAAGTTATTGGTTTGAGAATAGGGAAATTCAATCAGTTCATAGTCGAGAGCTAGAAAGAGCAATATATAAACCCAGTGGATTGGTTGAAGCTGGATGACATCGTCACGATCAAAGATGGCGTTCCTGTCCAAGACGGTCTGGCCGCAGTGGTTTCGCTCGCTTGTGTCAGCTGCCGAGACTTATCTGCTTGCTACGCTCCTCGCTGCGGTCATAATGCCTGCGCCTGTCGCCGAGTCGTGCTACTGCAAGGTGCGTTCAAAGAGCACCTTGAATTTTCACCGAAAACGCGTAGAGACGCACTCATAATGATTATAGAGATGTAAATGGAATAGCTAATGTGATTCTTTGTATAGCTGGAGAGAAATGCGCGGAAAACCCTGTTCTTCTAAAGGGACTCGAACCCACGACATCCAGATGACCGGTCTGCTGCTATCCTAATTGAGCTACAGGGGCAAGATTTCTCCTGTCTATTTAGGTATTTTATACCGTTTTTGAGAACAACTAATAGTTTAAGTCCGTGTATCATGCCAGAGATATACACAGGTGTCTGTAACAAGCACGATAGACTATAAATTCATTCGCTGATTTTTGCGGTGTTTTATGATTATAGATGATGGTAATTAGGATAGCCAATGTGGTAGAGCACCAGACCGGTTCTCCGAGGGTCGTGGGTTCGAGTCCCATCTGGGGTATAGGTTTTTTCCTGTTCATTTCTCTCCAGCTTATGATTATAGAGATATAGGATTAACGCACAAATCTGCTATAATACGACAAGAAAGTGTAGCGTATTATTGACTCAGCGGGGTATGATTACCACAGACTCTCGTATACAACGTGGCGGTAATCGGAGTAGCCCAAGTCGTTCTTCGAATGGCTGTAGAGAAATACACAGAAATAATCCTATACCTCTGAAGGGACTCGAACCCACGACCTCCACATAACCGGTCTGTGCATTTCTATCGAATAAAAGTTAGCTTCGTCGGGTGTAATGAGTAGGGGTGGGGACATTGACACCGTGACATACGCACAGTGTGTAGCTCGTACAGGAATAGAAAGAGAAAACAAAACAAAAAGAGAAAATTTTAGAAAAAACGGAAACATAATGTAGTGTGTTACACCTGGCTAAATATCCTTTTATAGGAAAACATTTGTTAATTCTTACCTCTATTAAATATAATAAACGGATAATCTCGCGTGTTCGTTGGTTTGTGTAAGGGTGGGTGCGTTTGCCTTCGAACTCCCGTCAGGGTATGGATAAGACACCCCATAACCATATTGTATAGTATGGGAAGCCGTATTTAATAAATATGAGAGGTGTCATGTGTTAAAAATACATGTGGACCTAATAGTAGCTCTGATGAATCATAAATATGATAGGTGTTATGTGTTAAAAATACATGTGGACCTAATAGTAGCTCTGGTGAATCATAAATATGATAGGTGTTATGTGTTAAAAATACATGTGGATCTAATAGTAGCTCTCATCTGTTATGAAAAGTGTGGACCAAATAGTACCACTAATGTGTCATTAATTCATGTGGATCTAATTGTAGGTGTAAGGTGTCATAAATACTTGTTGACTTGATGGTAGCTATATAATGTAAATAAGGTCGTTTGACAGCATCACAAATATCAGTTGACCTAATGGTAATGCTTATGTGCAATAAAGACATGTGAATCTAATGGTACCACAAATGTGTAATAATTTGTATGGACCTAATAGTACCACTAATGTGTCATTAATTTGTATGGACCTAATGATACCACTAATCTGTGATCAATTCATGTGGATGTAATGGTAGCTCTAACATGTCATATATACACATGGACCTAATGGTAGCTCTAATGTGTCATATATACACATGGACCTAATGGTAGCTCTAATGTTTCATATATACACATGGACCTAATGGTAGCTCTAATGTTTCATATATACACATGGACCTAATGGTAGCTCTAATTTGTCATAAATCTGGCAGCTTTACAGTATCATACAACCAGTGCACCTAACTATAGCTCTGACGTATTATTAAAAAATGTGGACCTAATGGTATCATTAATGTCATTAATTCATGTGGAACTAATGGTAATTTTACGGTAGTTTTACAGTATAAATCCCAATGAGCCTCGTGGTAGCTGTATTGTTTTATAAATACCACTCAAGTGTCATATAAAAGGATCTTATATATCATCGTTAATTGTATCATAAATACATGTAGAACCCATGAGGGCATTATGGCACAAATACCTGTAGACCTAATGGTAGCATTATTCATAAATACATTCATTAATGTGTCATAGATACGTGGACTTAGCGGTAGCCGCAATCTGCGATAAATATATCTAATGAAAATGGATCTAGTGGGAAGCCCCACGTGCGAAAGAAACTGAATTACTGTTAACCACAATGGGGTTTCTATTTCAGCCTAATGAACTATCACCAGACGTCTCTCTCACATATCCATCAGTTTCGCTCCATGATACACATCCCTGACAGGTTTTTAGACAGGGCGATAATGAGAGGCCTTATAAATAGAATTGCAATCGCTGTAATATAAATTGTACAACACATTTGTTAGTGGCTAATCAAATCCCCAGCATGGAACCCTGCAAATTAATTTATATCTATGTAGACGTAGAAAATAAATATAATGATCATTACATTATAACCAGCTTACGACATATTCTCGGAAATAAGCCAAAGATGGTACAGATTTCCTAAAATAAACCAGTAAATGAATAGATTCTCAGAAATGAAGTAGGGACCGATTTTCTGAAATAAACTATAACAGCAGGCCAAAGAGGCCTCAAGACCATCGCTCACTGGAAAAAAAGAGACAAAAAACAAAACGAGAGGCTAAAGAGGCTATCTTGATATTAGAACGAAGAGACAACAAGGAGACTGCCTGAGATACCAATTAAGATGCCGAAACAAGATTTGTCAATAGAAATCACCTCTAATTGCTTAAATAGAGATACCCTGAACAAATCGGAATGAGACTTACACAGACAATATCTGCCAAATGGCAGACCTTCGCACAAAGATATAGATTTTCAAATAAAAAAGTCGATGGAAATTACTCCCCTTGGCTCCCATCACGAGATGCTGAACAAGTGTGATAGATACTAACCCAAGAACAATATCTGCCAAATGGCAGACCCCTGCCATAAGCGGTTCTGGAGAAGATTTTATAAGAAAAAATACAAGCATCGAAAGTACCTTCCCTAGCTTCGATGATGATACCATGAACAAATCTATAGGAAACCAACCCAAGGACAAAATCTGCCAAATAGCAGACCTCTCCGATAAGCGGTTCTTGAGATTTTTTAATAAAAAAATACGAACATCGGCAGAGGTTACTTACCCTACCTGTGATAACAATACCATAAACAAATTTAGAGGAGACCAACCCAAGAAAAATATTTGCCAAGTAGCAGACTTCTGTGATTAGCAGACTTCTGTGATAAGCAGTTCTTGAGAAGATTTTAAAGAAAAAATACAAACATCGGCAGAAGTTACTCCCCCTAGCTGCAATGACAATACCATGAACAAATCTAGAGACTATCCTTAGGACAATATCTCTAACGATGGCAGACCTCTGCAATAAGCGGTTCTTAGGAAGATTTTTTAAGAAAATGTTAACATCGAATGGATGGACGGACGGATGACGGACAAACTCCAATCAGAAAAGCTCACTGAGCATAAGCTCATGTGAGCTTAAAATATGAACATTTGCATAAATTACGTTCTGCTGATGGCGATACCATGAACAAATATAGAAGAGAACAATCCTAGGAAATATCTGTTAAATGGCAGACCTTTGCAATAATGGTTCTTAAGATTTTTGAAGTAAATGTTAACATCGGATGGATGGACGGACAGACAGACGACGGACCGAGCATAAAATCAAGTTAGCTAAAAATGTGAATATTCTTCAAAGCAGACACTGGGAATGTGCGGATCCCCTGATATAAACCATAAAATTTATCGATTTTCAGAATTAAACCAGAGAAAATGTGACTTCTCTGAGATATAGACAGAAAACAGAACAACAGAAAATGTACAGATTCTCTGAATTAGACCATGAAAAGTACAGATTCTCTGAAATAACCCAGAGGAAAGGTATTCGTTGAAATAAACCCAGAGAATGTGCTGAATCCTCTATTCCATGATATATGATGCAATAACCCCATGGAATGCATAAATTCACTAAGCTAGTAACTATTTTTAGCTCATTTTTGAGTTTCAATATTCAGAGGAGAGATGAATAGAAAATCAATTAAAATACGCTTATAAAAACCACCACTGCATCATAATGAGGCACCTCACGGACCCACACACACATACCCATTTTCTATCCGCATGGTCTCGCTTTTCATGAGGTAAAATTAATCATTAATGAGGATAATACGTAATCCACAGCAAAAGAGAAGTTATTGTGTGTTATCGTTGGTGAATTTTTGGTATATTGATAGTACTTTATGAAAGGTTACTCAAGCTACCGATAAAGAGAGATAAAGTAAAAATACCTCAAGGCGCTCACCTGGGGGGTAAAACCATTTCAAAAGTTCACTGAATGACTCGGGAGAATGAATAAAAAGTGAATTCCATATTCTCTCACATCTCGATGAGACTGACAAGTTTGAGCCAGAATCGTCAATTCTTTATCAGTGAATAAAACTGATAAGAAATGATTGGATCACTGGATCAAACTATAACACAGACAGACATCTACCAAGCTCTATGAGAAATGATTTCAGGTTTTTTTTCAGGAAAACAATGAAGATTTGTATGTATTACCTCCCTTGGAGGTGATGACATCCTAGGGGAAATGTGAAACAGGCGGCATAAGAGTATTAAATGAAATGAAATGAAATGTTATTGATTTATACTACCCTTTTAACACATGGCTATCAAAGACACTTTACAAATTTACGGTACTATGATTAACTAGACACCCAAGAAATACGGTTCAAAGTCGAACTCGAAAATAAAATAGGCATATACAGTAAGATCACATAAAAAGAAAATATAAGAGAGTAGAGTTTGACTGAATGTTAAAGCTCTAGGCTTCACGCCTTTAAATTTGATAAAAGCTGATGAACATCATTAAATTATTACCGACCTCCGCTCTAATGAGAAATTCATTAACAAATCTAAATTAAACCGAATCAGACCAACTTCTGCCCAATGGCAATGCTCTACGATATACAGTGTAAAAAAAATTTCTAAAGAAAAAAAGAAAAAATAGAAACATTGACAAAAACTCGTAGTTGAAACCACTGACCGGAGTAAATCCTTCTCGACGATGTCCAGCATGGACTGGAGTTGACAGAAGACAAGCACGCGATGTTGGTTAACCACCGGTGCATCGTCCACTAGCTGACCACTCGAATCGCCGGCCACTCCAATGCCACAGTCCAGCAGTAGCTGTCTGTAAAGAGAGGGAGTTTTTAATGCTTTATCGCGCGAGCATTAGTCGGGAAGGTACAAATAATACAATACAAACTTTTTGGCAGTCAATACAATATGAGAACGGGATGGCTCGGCGGTAGAGCGCCAGACTCGAAACCAGAAGGTGGAGGGTTCAAATCCCAAACAATGCCAATGTGTTTTTATGTTTTATCCTTGGGCAATCACGATTGTATTACGAGTGCTCTGGTCGACTTAGCCATAAATAAGTACCGATGAAATTTCTTGGTGGCAATGCAAATTAATATGTACTGTAAAGTAAATTCTTTGAGTGGCTTACTGGCCTATTATAGGGCTGCCATCCCCTGTGAGTCCTCGCAAACTGTCATTTGTATATATTTGTTCTACTTTCCACTGTTTTATTTAACATTGTTATCTATTTCATGCTCACTGTAAATGTACATAATTGTATCTAACATTGATCTGTATTACCTGT
>WURV02178033.1:0-13588 GCA_011762755.2 Epimenia babai
TATATATATATATATATATATATATATATGGGGGCGTGTGTTACAGGATATTTGACGGCATAGAATATTTGTAAATCTCCTAATATTCAAAATTCCCAGAGTATGTGTATTGCCTGTATTAAAAGAAAATTTACAAATAGCCTGGAAATTTCATGGAATTTTATCGATTTTATATTATTACAATTTCAGTTCAATCTGGTCTGTGAGCGGAAGCTGTATCGAACGCACGTGCGCATGGTTTTTATGGCTGGTTCAATGGGCGGAGCAATAATCTTTGGTTCACTGTCTGACAAGTTCTCTATATATTTGCGATATGTAACATACACGTATTTACGATATTCACCACACATGTAACTATGATATTTACCATACACGTATTTACGATATTCACCACACATGTAACTACGATATTTACCATACAGGTATTTACGATATTCACCACACGTTCAACTACGATATTCACCACACGTTTAACTACGATATTTACCATACACGTATTTACGATATTCACCACACGTTTAACTACGATATTTACCATACAGGTATTTACGATATTCACCACACATGTAACTACGATATTTACCATACACGTATTTACGATATTCACCACACATGTAACTACGATATTTACTATCCATGTATTCACGATATATAGCATTGACAGTTTTACTATATATACTATACACGTGTTAACGATATTTACCCTACGCGTGTTCACGATATTTACCGTATACTTAATCTGTATTTAGACTAGTGAATGGTCAACACCTCTTCTAGTGGTAGTAACAAGGATAATGATAATCTCAAATCATAGATTGGTTTTAAACAGCCAAAGATTGTTTATTCAATGACAGGATAGGGCGAAGATATTGCATTCTAATCGCCGTAATCATTTACACACTATCGGGCTCACTGACGGCCGTATCTCCAAATGTGTTTTTTGCGATGGCGTTGTTTTTTCTCACTGGACTCGGAACAGAGGCTACTTACCTGGTCGCTTTTGGATTAGGTACGTTTGACATAGCAAATAACCCAAATTGACATATTGTTGATTTATGAATATTACCGACGTTTATGGAAATGTTGGAATTCTAAATTTGCATATGAAACATAATATAATAATTTGTTAGAAGATCTAACAGAAGCTTTATACGATCACCCAGGCATTTCGATTCAACATTAATTTTATGACCACTAAAATCAAATGACAATCGACAGATGGACACATTTTCAGTGGAAGCAGAGCGCAAAAAACTGGTTTGTCGAAATGGCTCATGTTTGCACAGTGAATGTTTGTATCTACATAGCCTTGGTATTTTCTCTGCCATTCCCTGTTCCAACTTATTCCGTATGTGTCACCACCCCTACTCATTGCATCTGACGAAGTAACTTGTATACGAAATCATGTGCTGATTATAATCTTAGTTAGTCAATAAGGTGTTACTTTCACTTTTCGTATTATGTAATATGGCTAACACGGCAACCCACACTTCTAGTGTTGCTATAGTAATCGGAGGCGAGATAATGCAGATAGAGATAGCATTGGTAAAACCTAGAAAATACAACAGTGTGATGGAATATCCAACTAAATTAATTTTTTATTCGAAATAGGTTTGGAGTTTGTTGGCAAATCGAAGCGATTCCATGCTGGGATCATTGTGAATTATCTGTACGCGATCGGCGTGATGATCGAAGCGTTGTTTTCGTACCTCGTTCGTGACTGGAGACATCTTCAGCTCCTCTCTGTTCTCCCCGCCACCGTTTTCATATCATATTTTTGGTTAGCATTATGAGTTATTACAGTGAAATTGCCACAATTACTGATGTATTACTGTATAACCGCAATACGATAATCTGTACAATGTGGAATCTGACTGATCGTACTTTACTGACTCAATTATTTGGTATGGGATTGCTCGGTTCGTACATCGTCTGCTTTGAACCAGAAGGTGAACGTATGAATCTGTAGAAAATTGTTTTGTCCACTCCTATTGCAACAAATTATTCTATTCCTATTAATATAGCCCCAGTTCCTTCCCGATTGGCTTTATGTAAATTGTTACGAAGCTTTTATGTGAATTGTTACGAAGCATTATGATTGTAAAGAAGCTATTTATTGTCGCATATTGATATTGTCTTTTCTCCAAATTTGCGGTTATTACTCTATTATATCATTTACCTCTGACGTAGCAAAATAAGGGCATAAGTTTCTCTTAATATCTCAGTCGCTTGAACTAATTTAGCAAATTTGGACGGCATACTAGGTCACAAGAAAATGCAAAATTTTGCGTTTAATCATAAACTGTGAAGTTATTAGACGTCATTATGTCTCGTAGGCTCCTCCCAGACTCTCCTCGCTGGCTAATCAACCGCAACCGCCACGTGGAAGCGTGGGCGATCATAAAACGCATGGCTAAGGCAAATAATACCGAAGTGGACAAGACGTTGCTGCGAGACGCGACAAAAAAGCACCCGCAAAAGACCGTCAAAATATGGTTGCTGTTCCGGCACAGAAGCCTTACAATCACCTACTTCATCATCATGCTTAACTGGTACTGTAAAATTTAGAATGATACGCACAGTAAACGGTCAAGGTTTTTAAATCTGAAGGATCTGTCAGCAGATTTTAGTGGTAGAAAAGCGTATTAGAACTGTCTTTCTCGAATACCGGTTACCAATACAAATTCGGTAACCCATACGACACAGTTTGCGTTCCAAATACTTGTGTTTGTTTTTCTCCGCGTGACATAGCCCCTGTCTGTTTACACGAATGGTTTGGGGTATTCTATGTGCCTAACAACCAACTCGGCCCTGGTGACTGTTTCATGGGTTCTGACAATTCATGTCGGCTCGTTACTTCAGACAAGTCATTTTTTTCCAGCATATGTCAAACTAAGGGGAATAAATTGCCATTCGATCTCTTACATCACTGATTTCAAATCATAACCTAAAACATTTTTCTTTTCAAAGGTTTTCTTCTCTCACTGTTTCTGTATTTAATGTAGGTTATTGTAAAGAGCATGTGAAAGGATATAGCTTATAATATAATTTCATGATTGATATATAATTCATCTAATTCGGTAAATAGTAGTGAGAGATAATCGAGGGTTTTTTGGTGTGCCGTTTCAGGATCACCTGTGCTCTATTATACTACGGGCTGAGTCTCAACTCGGGCGACCTCGTCGGTAGCATCCACTTGAATCTCTTTCTAACTGGATTAATGGAGATCGTTGGCTACTTCTTTAGTCATGTATTCGTTAACCGACTCGGACGTAAATGGGTATTCGTGGTTTCGATTCTATTTGGAGGCATAGCCTGTCTACTGACTATTTTCCCTGTCATTTACCTCTCGACTGGTGAGTTCCTCGATGTTTGTTTAATGTAAATCCCCTAAGTCTGAAGCAGATAGGGGCTAAATTGAAAGTAATTAGATCTGATGAGGGCAAAAACGAAGTATCCTAAGCGCTGGCATAGGGTGATCACTCCGTTCTAAAATACAAATAGATGACATCGCCGTTCTAATATACAAATAGGTGGAGTGGTCATATTTTTCCCCCGATAAGAAAATTGGTAACCCATTTACAGACGATATTCTATAGTAAATGCACGAAAGCCTATGCAAAAAAAATGGGGTCTGACAGTCGAAGATATCACCTGCCATCCTACTGAAGTGAGGTAAAAGTCAAGTACAGCGTTTACAGATCGCAAGTATCAGACAATAAAGGCTCTTAGATGCGGTTTGCAATGAAATGTTTGAAGGCTGTTCAGCGAACATACAATATCATCGACACCTACATATTACTCCGTCAAGGATATCATGCTTCCACTGATTTTGGAGACTGCTTTACTCCAGTAATCGTGAATAAATGGCTTGTTGAGGATCATCGCGGAAAAGTCGACGACCAGTGGCCAGTTTGGAACCTGCATCTTTTCGGTTACGAGTCCAGTGGCCCTGCTACTCGACTCACAGCCCCCCCCATTCCCCCATAAGGTACATTTGGGTACATTTCTGGTGCAGAAATCGCCGTCTTGCAATAATAAAAGACAATTGTTCTCGCAGACTCAACACGCGAACTATCGAATACACCTTTTGAAGTTAATGCTTGATACTACATATTGTAGGGTACGAGTGGCTCATAATCGTGCTGGCGATGCTGGGTAAGCTCGGTGCCACCAGCGCTTTCGCTATGGTTATTATCTACACGGCTGAGATTTTCCCGACTGTGATAAGGACGAGTGGCCTCGGTGTCGCGTCAATGGTGGCGCGGATCGGCTCGATTATCTCCCCATATATCGCAGATTTGGCGCGTCTACTATTTAGTATTTATATTCAACCCTCTTGTTTATATAATTATACTATATATTTTGGGAGAAAATTACCAATTCTAAAGCCTATATGAAACAAAATATTTCCTTATACGTAGGTGTCTCGAAAGAAACTAATACCTTATATAAGACAACAGCAAGCATTAATGACAATATTACCCGAAGAGTATATCGTATTTTAGTTAGTCAATAGGGTATTGAATTGTATATTTTGTCTCAAAAAGGTGTTATATCGTACTTGTTTATAGTTACTCGTCGTAGGGGTCAGACGTGCTTACCTTAGCTCCAGTTTTTTAATATTTTACTTGTGTTATGGTTCTTGTAGGTTTATAAATTTTATATCGTTATTTAGTGCAAGCTGTGCTAGTTATTATAATATAAGAATTGTTTTTGCAAATTAAATACTTTGCATGTTGTAGGTGTTTAAAGTTAGTAATTTAGTGAAATTATACATGTCCTGTATACTAAATTTCCACCTGTAATTAAGTTCTATTGTTGTCATTTGCCTGTGAATGTTTGTTTAGCTATTGCGGAGGTCGGTAGTTCGCTAGTCTCTGCGCAATCAATCCTTTGTTTTATCTGTCATACACGTCTGACCCCGGTCTTTTAGGTCTTTTGTTTTTGTACAAATTTGCAGTTTGGCAGACATTTTGTTTAACTTGTGTTATGATTTAACATATATGTACTTTTTATTGTGTTATACAATATAATTAGTCAGTACACGAAATTTATGTAGGCGTTTTAGAGACATACTAGTTATTACAGCGCCTCCAAAACGAATGAATTATTAATATTATATTATTTACTACTTAGTCATATCAGTGTATTTTATCTGTATAATTTACAATATTGGGTGTCTTTACGGCATCAGAGCTTGGTGATCGGCGGTAGGATGGGGAGGGCGTTGCCACTAATGATTTTCGGCGCTGTGGCAGTGACATCCGGACTCGCGTCGCTGTACCTCCCGGAAACTCTCAACAAACCTCTGCCTGATACGTTCGAAGACTGTAAAAATTTCAGAAGGTTAGGTAGTTGTTGTCACGCTTACTTACTCCGCTGTTCTTTCAATGGTAGTGTTTATTTTATCTACGGCAGCTGCTTACTGCTGTTTTTCGCCGTTTATGTATGACCCGCACTGCTATTGACTACCCTATAATTACCGTATAAGATTAGGAAAGAGTTAACTGTCGCCTATATCTGATTATTTCCATAGACCTAAGTTTCAAAATTTTCTGAATCAGTAATTGACTTACCGTGTCTACTAACTGTTATGTACGTCTACATATGCTGTTGAATCCGATAACAAAACATGTGTTATTGATTACCATTATTTTTTATGCATTTACTTTCTAGAAAAAGTCGTGCGAATGGTGAAGTCATAAATGGCGAAGAAACAGTTCAATTGGATGATTATTCATCTCGAAGCGATTTGAACATTATGCAAAACCTTTGAATTATATAGCATGTGTATGATGCGGATTCTACGTATGTGAAATGTACGGCAATATCCCCGTTACTGTAACATGTGGATATCTCTTGATAATACTTTGTTTTACACACAATCATTGGGTATCATCGTATTTTCTAATTCGTCGCATAATTATAAAACGTGACAGACGTAGTATATTGCAATAAAGCTACTGTGCCCATCTTCATGTCTAGTAAAGTTTTATAATATTTCTATCAGTAATCACAGAAATAAATGGATTCGTTTTCTGATTCAATTCATTTTTACAGCCTTCGTCTCTAGTCTAAGTATTATATACACGCTTTTATTAAGATGCTAGTTGCTAGTACAGTAATGTACTGTACTAAATGTAAACACTTATATCTAACTATAACGTTATATAATTTAGCATTTTTTTTCTAATATTACATCGCCAATTTATTTACGAGAATAGCCACATTGACATTTCGGTCCAAATTTCTTTTGAATAAAAGATATATAGTATCATATATAGGTATATGTGACCGATTTAGTGTGCCTGCTTTGTGGACTGCGAGTAGCGAACGCTATCATTGACACTGTAACAACAAGCACGAAGTTGTTATGAGTAGGGATATAACATTATATGATCTAAAACTAATGAGAGTATGCATTTTAATATATATTATACGTTACGGGTAGTTTATAACAGTTTCACACACCGGCCACTTGTTTTGTCTAGAAGCCAGGCGGTATCGTTACACTCCTGCGAAATTTAGGATTCAAAATATCTCGAGTGTCGTTATACAATATGAAAAATGAATTATTAAATGAAATATATTTGATTAATGTGTACTTACTAGCGTAGCCGTCAACCACAGTTAACTTTGGTATAAACTTGTCTGTCTCCAGTCCCTGTATTATATTAAATGCCATTTCTGATCTTAATTCTTAGCTGCAGATGGTGTATATATTGGATGGTAAATTTGTGATTTCCGTCTGCTTTTGGAAATGTCATGCTATACAAGGACTACCATATATGTCTTTTGACGGAACTATGTACATTCAATATAGTGTTTTACTTGTGTTTATTAAACTAACACAGCGAAGCCAACAGGCGCGCAACACCTTGACCTGTACTTGATGAATAACACTTAGTCATTATTAAAGGAGAGTGAGCGTGTAGACTAAATTCTTGGTCCTTAGAAAACGAGAGTGCAGCACACAGGCTGTATCGAAGAAACAGCCAGAATAGAATGGGTTATTGTATCTGATTTAACCAACAAAATTAAATTTGTCAATTACAATTTTTCTCATTTCAACAACTGATTAAACTTCATAGTCACATCGACCACACGATGAGCCCCAAACCACAAAATGACGCAGTTTACGCGTTTCACGTGCAGATTATTAGACGTTTCTTGTGAATTATTTTAATTTAAATTTAATTCTATTTCAACATGTGCTCTGACAGTGTGATAAATCAATTTACCAACAGTATATAATATACACATTATTACATAACCAATAATGCCGAAAACTATTATATGCAATATATATATAAACCTTATAAACGAAACAGAAAGTAGAATTAATGACACGTTGAGGGAATGCATGAAGGTCGTACGGACGACTTGTCGAGTGCACCTCCATGATTTCAGTTTAGGCAAAATGGTAAATATGTTATGGAGAAAAAACTACATGTGGTATGAAATATAGTTTTTAAATGTGTGCGACGTATCATATAATCCATATCTACAGTGAGGCAACTATCAAAAGTATACTTAACGCGAAATGAACATCATTCGCAATACCATATATACAGAGTAGTAAATAAGAAACTAAGTAGCGAAATGAACGACAGAATGAGTACAAAAATGGTTTAGGAATATTTTCTTATTAGTGATTCTTTTAATTGGTTTGAACTATATTTAGAGACTTAGAGAAGTTCATGGTTTTGTCTATATCTTGCCGAAGTTTGTACCAGCAACATATATGCATAAACTCTTTTCTGTAGTGCTAATTTGTTTCAATTTCAAAGCTGACGCTTTACTTCAGTCCAGCTTGATCAATAAAATACAAAAGATTTGTGCGCAAATGCGATGCGAGACATCGTAATTATGAATACAAATCAAACTATACACAGTAATTTAATCTCTGCGCGATTTGTTATCAGTCAAGTGACGTGTATATTGAGTTTGTTAATTCCATGGGAATGCGACGCGCGATTCGGTATTTTGTTATGGACCTTCTAAAAGCTAGTGACATGTTGACGGTTGAAGAGCGTCGCTAAGCTACACTCTGGCAGATATCTGTTCGCTGTCGACGATTACTACAATTTGTAAAGGTATGTTACCACGTGGTGTCTTAAAGTATAAATGACCATTCCTTTGTATTAATCAGGAGGTGACAAATTCAGCATTGTCACAGTGCGATCGCTTATCCTTTTGAATTTATTGCATTTAGTTTTATTATTTATCACATAAGTTACTAAGGGAATTGAAAGGTTTGAACGTCATACCGCACTGCATAATTGCTGCAGTCAATAGGCTATGGGTGGCCGTGCTTTTATATAGGAGATAAGGCAGTGACGTCACGCATCTCTTCCGGTGGGCAAAAAGTGACAGCTGCATGCCGGTTGTAATACAAGGTGCGAGCTAGGAATGAATGATTTTTTTCTGCTTTGTGGTGTATCTATTACATGATTGTTACAAAATTTATATCTACAGTGATTTACGTGAAATATTTTAATATGTTGTTTGTGTAAATATTGTGATTTTAATGCTATTGACTCAGAACAGTGTAAATTATAACGACAGCCGTTTGACTCAGTCAACATTGCAGGTTTGGGAATCTCATTATAAAAACTGTTTCTATTATGTGCATGTTTCATTTTAGGAACTAGAATTTCATTGTATACATTTGTACACATGACATCATTATAATTTTATAAGAACGCAGAATCCCGTTGAATAAATTTTTATCTGATCGTAATGAAGTTATTCCTTGCATATAATATCAATACATTACACAGAAGGACACTGTGTATTACTTTTATGGTTGTCAGCATGTTCTGTAGCTATTTTTAATACGGGGATCAGCAAGTAAATCATCATCCGATTTTTCGGAAGAGATTCCCGCCCCCGATTTTGAACCAAAAACGGAACCGTATTGAATTTCGGTCTAGCTCTAAATTTTCGGGAGCGGGAACGGGATATCGGAAGCTTCAACCAATGAACATATAGTGTCAAGCACGTCACTTTAGTGGTATCCTGTTTTAATTGGCTACACTATTGCGCCAATATTGGATTAAAAATTAACGGACTAAAAACCGGAACTTTTTTCGGTACGCGGCGTTTTTTTAAATACGCTCTCGTGCAAACTGACCGATAATCTTTTTGAGAGAAACTTGCGATGGCTATAGTCGCGGCACTCGCGGCCGCAGCGAACAAATTTGAATTATCTTCGTCGCTAGAGGACCTACGGTGATCGGCCATGTTTTAACGACGTCGTGTCGCGCGAAAGTAACGAACGAGCGGGAGAGGCAGACGGATGGTGTAAATAACCTTCCAGGTGGAATGCAAGACGGAGGCGGGAATCGCTTCCGAAAAATCGATCAGATCTAAATCCAATATAATCAGTACACTACCTGTGGCGTTTTTCGGGCTTAAAACAGGATTGCACACACCGCGATTACCTTGGTAATCAGCCTATATATACAACTTATACGATATTTATGACTACTAGTAACTATACTATGTGTATAGTAGATAAAATTAAAAATGCAAAATGGGCAATTATTATTGGCGATGTTATGGTATAAAAATAGATGTGTGGGCCCACTAATGATATGATATATATTTGATTTATAGTGCTTCTACTAAAACTACTTATAGAATATCAGAAACACTTCACATTTTAAATAAATTAACGCATCACATATTAACGGAATGTCGAGGGTATTGTATATGCGCTGAGTAGCTACCAAAAACATTTCATTGTAAACCGCGTCTGAGATGCTTTATTGGCTGATATTTGCGGTCTCTATATGTTGTACTTTACCTTTACTTTACATCACTTCTACGAGATCTTGTTATCTATTTGCCGATGACTGCATCATTGAGCAAATGGGAGAATCCCCACAATCAGTGCTTGACGAAAGAAAATACTGACATTAATGAACATTTTCAGGAACTTTGGGTCCACCTAAGTGTACAATTTGTACAAATTATGCACCAATTCGAAAAATTTGTGCATACGTTGTACAAATTGTACACTTAGGTGGGTCTCCATAGCCAAAATGTTTGTAAACCTCCAAATTTCACTCAAAAATTTTTTGAAAATAAAAATTATTTTTAAAATACCACATAATCACTATTTTTACGTGATTTTGTAGGTATAATGAACCACTAAGAGGCATAATGAAGCATAGAAATATCTAGATGCTAATAA
The DNA here is from genome assembly GCA_011762755.2 of Epimenia babai. Lineage (NCBI taxonomy): Eukaryota > Metazoa > Mollusca > Solenogastres > Cavibelonia > Epimeniidae > Epimenia > Epimenia babai. The sequence continues at coordinate 10,205 of WURV02178033.1, forward strand.
TATTACTAAAATGTGACATTTACGCAATAGCTACGGTGAAATATATGGTGGGGCTTAACTTTTTGCCTCAAGTATATATACCACCAAGGCAAATCTTTCCTGATACGCCGCACCACGCCCGAAAACGACCGACATGTTACAAAAATAACTATGTACACTCATGTGTCTACAGTACGTTGGACCACATCACTTATGGCCAGTTAACATGTTCTCTGCACCATGAAAGTCATATCCAAGCATGATGGGGTGTTTTTCTCATTTTGATAGCAACAACCACCCCGTCGCATTTCTTAGCTCTCGTTAAAAGGAAGTTTTCTGATGGGATTTCTAGAATCACTTATAACATTATATCAATCCTGTCGTGCGTTGTACACCTCTCCAGACTCCAGCCATGTCCGCTGACGACTACACTTACTGTCTTCTAGAAAAGACTCCAGACACGACGAGCGATTCTCGGGCTGAAACTAACATCGACAGTAATATCTTTCTGTGTGCTCTGGTGCGACTCGATTACTTGCCCAGACTTAGCGTAGCGTACATTCTTCCATGTTAGGATATCGCGAGGTGTGACACAATCTCAGGCAAGAGAATTGATAGTACTGGATGACAGTTTCATGAAAAAACTCAAAGGAGGAAATTTTGTATCAAAGAACAAAATAAGTACGTGTGATGCAGAAAGTCTAGGTCAAATGGCGGAATCCATTACTCTCGTTAACTATCACTAATATACAACTTGTGTAGCAGTGTACTGATATCATTGCCACGACGGCCCGACTCCGAATTGAGACGACGGGACTGCTGTACATTAGTAAATCCCTTCCCAGCCATATTCCTACCCCATTAATTAAAGCTCCGCCGATGTGATCTTACTACCTGATACCGTTAAACTGCTTATCTCGTCTGGTGGGTTTTACATGAAAAGATCCCCATGAAACATTAACAATAATTGGATGTATTTCCTTATAAAATGGAGTTTTACTTCGTTTGACTGTGTTCGCAGCGGACTGATTCCGATGCAATTAAATGTAAGATAAATGTGGGCAAAAGCACGAAACAGAATAAACTCATAAAAACGAATGAATGTGGAGGTGTCGGAATATACCTAGAAGTATAAAAATACAATACATTTTCAAGTGTATGCCACAGTATAATTATACCGGGTGGTCCAATGAATCTTGACCCCCTATATGTTATTGCTGCTTGATCGATAACAAAATGACATTTTTCACAAATTTCAATTTTAATGGACAGAACCATCAATTCTAAATAGAAAACAGCATAAAAGGCATTTACAAAAACCTCAGATGTACTCATATTATTATCATGAAGAGATATCTATGCCATATTTACATACTGATGAAATTTTGTTACTTTCAGTGATAGGGTGTCTTTGTCAATAATACGTGTCTATTTTTGACCACATATTTGGGGAAGGCAAGGGCTATAGTAATCTATTTATTGAATCAATCAGTCAATCACAACAGAAAGTCGTTTGATTTTTTTAAATGTAATATTAACTTGAAACGGGGCAATTATATGAATGAAGAATCAGAAAATTAGACGAAGTGAGCTTGTCGCTGAGTGATTATGACCTCTTTGCGAAACGAGCTGTATAGAAAATTACGGACCGTAACAAATCTTTTAGTATATATAAAATACACTTCATTTTGCGGATGTTAGAGTTATTTCAATCGAAAAATACCGAGAGATATGTTATATACGTTTTATCATATGGGCTAAGATGCCTGTCATTTTCACACTTTCATTCCTCTTAGGTCCATTTTTGACCGGTTAGATTCCTTGCAGGACATCAAAGACTCCTGTGTTGTAATAGGGGCGCTATCACAAGACATACAAAATTCCCGCACCAAACTAGCTAACTGTATTTACGCCGTGGCCCACACAACAACGCATTATAAAATAAAAGTGTCTTTGATAGCCATGTGTTAAAAGGGCACTATAAATCAATAAAATTTCATTTCATTAGCCGTGTGTTAGGGAGGTTAAGTATCTTTGGCGGAGTCATCTTCGGCGAGGTTCAATACAGGCCAAGTGTATGTTTGGCGTGGGATTCTCCCAGTTAGCGAACACCGCCGTCTAACCGAAGACGTCAGAATAGTAAAATCTCATTGTTATAGATTCTCTGATTGTACGATTTCTATTGTTTCAATTTGACCGAAAAAGTTTGGTTTCGCTATACTTTCTAAATACCGAGTTATGGGGTCGCTACGGTAAATTTCATTGCTTATAAACTAGGCCTAATTAAATACCCGAATAACTAAATAAATAACGGAATAAACAATAAACTTAAACATGGATATAAACGATCTGTTAATCCAATATATCATCATAATTCTTTAAATAAAAATTTTGATAAGTCCAATCCCTTTCGTAGGTGAATCACATGGTAGGGGGCATCATCCTCATACTTTACTCACTCATTTACCAATATTGTCACGAGTCAGTTATGACCCTCGACGAGAATGCTCATTCTCGAATGACCTACGTTTCACCAATGATCTTTGCATTATTTTATTCAGTAATTATGACGAGTTACAAGCATGGTAGTAGATTCGAATTCTAGGACACGAAGTCCTTCGTTTGTTTTATAAATCGTAAACAGCACTCAGTATCAGAAAAACTGAAACGAGTGAATTCATAAACACTGTCATAGTTTTTTTTATACGAAACACAAAAATGTGAGTATAAAGGTAGGTAGCCGGGTGAGTAAAGTTATAGCAACACATTATATATACACAACATGTTTTACAAATGCCACTAAAATCGCAATGATATATTTAGGTCATGTTGTGAGAGAAAAGTTATAGAAATAGTTGATCGAAGGAATGGTAGCAGGAACGAGATAAAAGAACGATCGAGGAGGATGTGTTTGGTCGCAGCTACGGTAAGGTTACAGGTTTCATTGATAACAAGCTTAAACCTAACACCATATTAAATAGAGTTATTGAGAAAAAAATATCAATAAAACTAGATAGTCTCTAAAAGATGTTGCTCGTTATTTCTTTATGTAGATACAAAAGGTGTATTCCCCATAAAAATACAAACTGACGGTTTTATCACCAATAACGACATTTAATAAATTTCTTATATCCGCGAACCAAGTAAATATAAACCAGACTCTGCAAGAACATCATTAACGAGATTAACTACAGTATTATGAGCATTTTCTAATACTCAACATGACTTATTATCCTCCCGGCACCAAAAATGTCATCCCGGTTTTTGTAGCCATTATAGGTAACGGAATCCTTCAGAAAATTTAGAACCAGACCGAAATTCAAAACGCTTTCGTTCATGGTGTAAAATCGGAGGCGGGAACCGCTTCCGAAAAATCGGACGATGTGGATGCACTATGAGCGGGGT
>WURV02178044.1:0-13586 GCA_011762755.2 Epimenia babai
CAAATTCAGTGAACAGTGAAGTCAAATTTACAAACTAATCTAATGTGCAGTAAAATGTTGGTACTCATGTATGGGCTTGGCTTACTATAGCCTTGAGTGGTCACCATAAAATGTAGTCTTCTCTTGTCAACAAGACCATTTTTACATTTGTATTCATAATGTATTATACATATATTTTAGTGTATTATCCTATATGGGTGATCCTTAAGAATTTTTGAGTAGTATATATATCTCAATGATGTACTCGAGGAATCATCATTGGGAAATTGATACCATTCAATATTGCTGAATTATTATATATTATATTTGTGCTTTTGATATTTATGGGTTTCAATGATTGCATGAATACATTAGTTTAAGGCTTAATTTGATTGTCCATTTTTTGGGTCTGTTTTAGGTTTGTTTGAGGGTCTGTTTGAGAATTAATTTGAGAGTAAATCTCAGGGTCTATTTAAGGGTTGAAAAGGTTGATGACACTTGCTATAAATGATTGAAGAACCCTTGAAATATTTCTTTTCAGTCTTTGAAATGATATTCTATCGTTATTGCTTCAATAATAATCATTTATTTTGGTTCTCCACAGGATAGTTCATATGGAGTTTTATGGCAGAAATGATATCACACTCGGTGGATTCTTGGAGCGTTTCTGCTTTCGGTCAGCACTAACATTGTTCGAGTTCTTTATTGTATAACTGTGTGGATGATCTACAGAGATAGGCCACCTTGTACAGTGACCACCCTTTTCATCTGATGCTGTGTTACGTTAAATGTTGCCTATTGTTTTAGTTGGTATAATGCCATTTATCATGATTATTGTTGAAATACATTTGTTTACATTTATTAATCTTAACTTTATAATTCTATCATATATAAATAATCAGGTGTGTATATTTACGTTGTACATCACTTATTATGTATTATAAATGATGTAAATACCCTGTGTTAAATAGGGATTCAATTTTCATGTATATACATTGTATACATCATGTCATCTTGGAAAATAAATGAATATATCACCTCAAAAAGGTACCACAGGATATCATGGATCTAATCCATTGCGTGCTCTCTCTGACATAGTTTGACTCTGAATTTACTGCGATATCATAGCAAAGTAATTTTATGTAACTCTATTCAGATAACAGTTACATGCATTGATTTGATTCTATTTCAATACGGAGTGTGTATCTCCAGGAAATTCTTTCCTTATTCAGAATGTTTTTATCTCACTCAACTACATTACTTACATACTGTATACTAATTGTCGCCGGTGTTTACGATAATACTGATAAAATCTAATGATAATGGATGCATGTAACAGGGAAGCATACACATGCCCCAGCTCTACGTGTGACACCTCTATGATGGATCACATACGGCGTTTTGTCTACGGGACCGGTTGTATCAGTATCGTGCTACGAAGACTGGGTTCCCACATACCCGGCCACCATTCCAATATCATCATGTGGAGCTGGTGCCGCAAGTGTAAGCAGGTCAGGCATATTACTGGTATTGAGGGACCAGTGGCCTCTTGGTTTGATTGCTGCTTCTAACCCCACTATGTGCTAGTTTTTTAAAGGGCAAGTGATGCTCCATACAATAGGATGTGCCAAAGCATATCAGAAAGCTTTCCACTATTCAAACATTATCACCTATTGACTATGCAATTTGCCGAGCTAAATTACCAGTATAATTACCAGTTATTTCACCTAAAATTGCAGCTGTACTATCCTCATTAACTTACCATGCCAATACACAGTACTGCGCAATCATTCGTTGCATCACATCCAGGTAACACCGGTGATACCGTTGTCGATGGACACATGGTCCATGTCATTCGCCAAGTACCTCGAGCTGCGTCTGGACTGTGCCTCCTTTACTCGCCGAGCCAGTTCACAACCGTGCTCTCATTCCCTTCATCATGACCATTATCAATACTTTGCTTTTAAAGATGTTGTCGCCTCTTTCAAGTGAGTTCCCGCTGAATTATTCAACGATATCTTAAAGATATTGTCGCCTCTTTCAAGTGAGTTACCGCTGAATTTATCAACGATATCTTAAAGATATTGTTGCCTCTTTCAACTGAGTTCTCAGTGAATATATCAACGATCTTTTAAAGATATTGAGGCCTTTTTAAAGTGAGTTTCCGGTGAATATATCAATGATCTTTCAAAGATATTATCGCCTTTTCCAGTGAGTTTCTGGTGAATATCAGTCAGAACAATCTTCGAAATATGTTGTTGCTTTTTTCAAGTGAGTTTCCGGGAAATATATCAGCGATCCTTTACGTTCCTATTGTTTGTCAGAGGGATTGTCTCATTGGTTGAAATACACGCTAAAATTGGATTTGGTGACTTCAACAGCTGCATGTTTTTTTAATTGTTCCGTACCACTGACTACGGTGTCATATTTATTTGCTAAGTGTCATTATTAACATTACGGCGACATGGCTGCTCACGTTTGTCACAGATATCGGCCGATTGTGCTGCGTGAACTCAGCATGCCGTCACCACTTCTCGACTACACCCAAAGTCTTTGTAATTTCACAAAGGTAGTTGAGGAAACAATACAACTCCTCCACAAGTAAGTTGGCACATTGTAGAAACTATTTGTTTTTTAAAAGTACCAAAGGTAGTGCCTTAGCAATGATTCTTTAAAATAATAGACATTAGAGTTAATCGTGGCATTTATATACCACAACTTTACAGCGGCTTGCGCAGCTTGCCAATTGACAGTTCACAACAAGTCATTGGGGGAAGGCAGCTCTATAGTAGGCGCCAGCAAGCCACTCACAAATCTATGTTCGCTATTTCTGCTTACAATTATCTCGTGTCAAACTTATATATGTAGGTTGCAATGCTAGGAGTATTTAAAATTCAAAAAGTAAAGATAACACCCTATGGACTAAGTGAAATAAGCATTTACGTGAGTATTGTATGTAAGTATGCTTAATCAGATGTTATTGAGAGCTAGGCTTATAAATAAACTTAATTTTCACTTTCTCATTTTTGTTTTCCTTTTGGTTTTATATCTGTTTTTGTTCTGATTTCATTTATATAGACAAATCGGTACGTGATTCAGGTTCAATCGAATTAGTGTGGAATGTGTAACGGATTTATCACCACAGAGGGGAGGAAATCTACGATGATGTGAGTGAACGCCTCATGAAGTACAAGGGTGATGTAGTGTCCGAGAAGGATGTCAAGCTGTTGACTGATTTGGTTATCATGCATCAGGTTATTATGTAATGTTACCACAACACTGACACTGAGTGGGGTGATTCATGTTACTGAATGTCTAAGGTTATTGTTGCAGATATACCTAGGCAATAAAATGTGAAGTGTGACTATTATACCACACACTGAGGCCACTTCTGCAGCTGAACATATTTGCAAAAGTTCTAGCGCGAGCCACTGAAAACACACCAGCAAGTCTTTTTTACCTTTCCTTTGTGTAATGTCACTGTAGATAGCTTGTTGGGTTGCTGTGTTTCTATTGAGAATTTTTGGTTTCATGGTGAACAAGTGTGATTGTAACATCAAACATTAGAATCATAGAGTGTTTCCTTTGTGCTTTACACCATCAAATCAAGCCACAGAATATTGAACGGAGGTTGGTATATCGAGACAGATTAGTGATTACTTTGTTTAGTTTCTAAATTAATTTTATTTGTAAAAATACACGAAGATAAGTAAACTTTCTGGTGATTTTCTGTATCAGTCATCTGTAATATTGCATTAACCATTTCCATCAGAAATGTTGTGTATAATTATGTCATCATCCGAGCTGTCATAATGAGCTGTCCTAATGACATGTGGGAGTTTGGTTTTAAATTAAAAAGACATGTTTAACGCACACATTACATGGATATTGTTGTAATTGTTATTCAATAAAACACTGTTGCCTACCCATAAATTTGATTATTTTATGGTGTACTATCAATTTCATATTGTGTTTGTTTTATCAAATTGTTTTACATTTACTTTTCTTTTACAAATACTGAACCATTTTAATATATTTAGTTGATATCTGATACTTTTTGGTTTTCAGATAGAAAAAGAGAAGTTTCAGGAATTCGGACATATGGTCCAGGAGTTGTTGATACAACTGAGGTGGATGGAGGTTAAAGAATGTGATGACACAATCGGTGAGTGGAGCGATGCTATCGAGGTCGATGCAATTAGTGAGTGTGATGACAAATTGGTGAGTGATGATGCAATCATTGAGCATGATGATGCAATTGGTGAAAGATCGATCATTCAGTTAGTGCTTACACAATCAGTGTGTGCTAACACAATCAGTGAGTGGTGACACAGTCTATGAGTGGTGACTCAATCATTGAGCATGATGATGCAATTGGTGAAAGATCGATCATTCAGTTAGTGCTAACACAATCAGTGTCAGTCAGTAGTGACACAGTTCATGATTGGTGACACAATCGGTGAGTGTGATGACAAATCTGTGAGTCAGCTCAATCAGTGGAGTGTTGGGACTCGTGTATATAATCCAGAGTGGTGACAGTGGTGACCATGATGGTGTAATTGGCGAGTGTAATTACCCAATCGACGAGTGACTGTGATTGGTAATTGTGATGAATCAGTCAGTGAGTAGTGATACAATCGGTGAGTGGTGATTTAATCGGTGACCATGATAATGCACCAGTAATATAACACAAACAATCCATGAGTCATCATGCAATCAGTGAGTGTGATGACACCTTCTGTATGACCACTTCTTACATGCAGCAAGCAAAAATTGTCAATTAAAAAATACAGGGTGTGTGCCATTAGCTCTCATATGTCACGTACCACTTGTGCTTGCTGTTTGTTTATTACTGCCCTGTTATATGTTAGAAGTGCGGTGACAGGTTGTGAATTTGAATCAGCACAATCCAGGTATTTTTTACCTCCGCAATCCGCTGTATGAAATGGGCAAGAATTTCATGATTCTATATTATAATAAAGTAACACTGAAACCTTGCCTCTTCCTTATTACCTCAATATTTTGAACACATGCAAATAGTGAATTTAAGACATAATATGTTTTGGGGTATAATAAAGTTAGTTGGATATGAACAACGAAATCGCCATGAGAAACTTCTGGATATAGTGTAATCGCGTGTACTTGTATTTGTGTTGTACAGGCAAAGACACTGAGTTGTCTTACAAAATCAGTGATAACATTATTCAGCTGAAGCGAAAGTTGGTGGAGGCAGTGAATAACTGGAATGTCAGGTCAGTCGTCTATCTTACATTGTTCGCTAGTGTACACTGTACAGTGATGTTGATTCACTACATGTATCAGCAACATGTCTACCATGTAACTTTTGACTATGCGTCAGTTGAATCAGTCATCAGTAAATTACTTATGTCCTGAAGTACTATGTTTTTCTTATTCATGAGGTCTGAAACTACTTTTCATGACTACTTTATTACCTGTTGACCGTAACGACTCATGCATCGTGACAAATGCAGTACTACAGATCCCGTTCTCACTCTGATAGCGGCTGCCACTTTAGCCACAAATTGTGGAATTCCTACTTACTGTGTCTTTCTACACTGTAATCTTGATGGTATAACCTACTCATGGAGTAGGTGCAGTTCATTCATAATTCCAGAATAATTAGTCAGTCTTATTGATGCATGGATTGGTTTTAGGATATCAGATCTGCATCAGACTCTGAAGAAACCTGAGAAGACCAAATCCAAAAGGGACAAAGATGTGAGTGCTTTGTCTGATTATCTCTAATCACCACTCATGTTTTATCTGTGCTCCACCCTCATTTATAAATGGACATTTTGTGAAAATTCTTTCAGTCAGAACGCTGCCATCATTTTCTTTATAAAAGTCAAACATTGAAGAGAGTAACAGAGTTAGTTGTTTCAGGGTTCCTTCATTTATCTATGTTTATTACATATCGTTAATTTAACTGTTTTATATCTCGATATAGTGTCAGTGACACTGGAAGACAGTAATAGTCGATTAAATGGGAACTATAAATGCAACATGTTTTATGTCATTATGTCATTTCAACTCTAACTAAATCATGATGGAAAGTGACGAAGCCATATAGTAACTTACCTGCTTATATACTGACTAGATTCTGTATAGCTTTCCTTTCCATTGGTACTGTTTCTCTGGTATTTTTTGGTTATTTTTTAGATTGAAAGCGATTCTATCAGAAGCAGTGTGAAATCACTCAATGAGCTCACAGAACATGAAATCGAAAATCACATTAGTACATATATCACCAAGGAAAACCCTGATGACATTAAGAAAATAAGCGAACCTTTGGAAAAGGTCAAAACTCTTGAGACTGATATAGGTCTTGCCATTGATGGTGATTTAACTGATGAGATGCAAGGACAGAATTCACCTTTAATTTACACCACGGCCCATACTGAGTCATTCTATGACAAATATTCACCAGTTGAGGAACCAGGAAAATGCGCACTACTCAAATCTGACAATGAACCATATAGTCACATGCAACGCAATGACAGTGACAATGAACTTTTGCTTGCTCTGGCAAAGTCTTTCAAAGATAATGTTGAGAATAGTGGTATTAATGGTGGTATGGATAGTAGCGGTGTTGATAGTAGCGGTGTTGATAGTGGTGGTGTTGATATTAGTGCTGTTGATAATAGTAGTGTTGATCAAGTCAGTGGGCACACTGGGGAGAGTGATAGTTGTAGCGCGCACAATACTGAATGGAAAAACAATGCAATTTTTGAGATTGTTAATCAAAATAAAAGTAACATAGATAATACATTTGACGATCCAGCTAATCTTGTAGATAACGTAGATAGGGGTAATGTTGTTCATATATTAGATAACATTCCAGATCCCACTAGGCATGTAGACAACACCGATTTTCTATATAACTTCAGTGATAGTCCAGTTATTCATGAATCTAGTCATACAGATAACATAGATAGTGACTCTTGCAGCCTTACAGATATGATAGGTAGGGATCGAGATGTCCTCATGAATGAGGTGGATAGTGATACACCTAGCTGTGGTTATATGGATGTTGTTAGTTCAGCTACATACGTAGATGAGATAATTAGTGATCGAGTCAACTGTATAGATAACAAACCTGGTGACAAAGATAACTCGGAAAATCAGGACATTATGGTAAATGAAGATACATTTCCTGATACCGCTGTTAGTCAACCAAATACAGAAAATAACAGTTGTGAGTTAGTCAACCAGGAAGATTGTCAAGATACTCAATATGTCACAGAACAAGGGTGGAAAGGCCAAGCTCTCAGTAAAAAAGGTAATATAATTAGTTACGCCACCCCCTGCTATAGTGTTAACCAGAGTACACGTATTGTGTGAGCTTCAATAATTTATTTACTTTGTCTTCTATACCTATACATTCCTTACACCAAGGTTAATGTCGGATGTTGAGATGACTGTACATTCTTTTTTTATTACAAATAGCAACCCAACACCAATCAAACAAATAGGGACAATAAGTCTTGCTCATATTCTTCAAAATGCTGTGTCTCCCTAAACATCAAACGCTAACATATGGTGATAATGTAATAACTGCGAGAATCAATTAGTATCTATTGAGTGATTGACATCTTGTCTTGTGTAACGGCCATGTTGGCCATATCTAAATATGAGGATAGAAACTTAATACTAAAAATGTAAAAATAATTGAGATTAGGAATATAGGAATAACGCGCTTCAGTTTATTAATGAATGTTTAGAAGGCTAACTGTTTCATGTGATTGTTTTACATCCACTAAAATATTTTTATGTGATTGATATGATCAAATGTTGCATATAACTTACATATAGTGATGTTCTTATTACCACTATTAATCTCTTTGTGTCAAGGGTCAGTGGCAATTTGGTTAATTTTCCACTTCTCATCTGATATAATATTTACTTCTGTACCATATGATCTGATATATATATAAATACTGTTGTACATGTGTAAGTAGTAATGTCATTAATAACAAATGAAAAATACACGAAACAATAAAATCTAAAATTAGGTGCATGTCTCTATGCTCAAGAGTTTTACACTATATTACACGTGTCACGGGTCTATGCATGTTTATACATCATCACCAGATGATGCTGATGGCAAAACCTACAAACGTGGTGCTTCAGTAAAGAACCTCTTCTCGAACCTTCTCTCCATCCCGACATTCATTCCCTTGCAGCTGCCTTTGTGAGTAAATTCTGTCGTATATCGGTCTTTGCAACAAGAGTTTTTCTTGATGTCTTCATGCCAAAATTTGTGCTTCGTACGAGAGGAACTCCTTAGTATTTTTGACTGTTTGTATGACACCACTCATGTCTGTTTGATCATTTATTGACAGTTTCTCTGTCGATGTATTCCAGCGGCGCTGATGAGCATCACTGCCTCCCAGCATGCGAAACGGTGCCCGTGGTTGTGTATGACTCAGAACCTAGCTCCATCATTGCCTACTCCCTGAGCTCCCAACAATACTCTCTCAGACTCGGCGAAATCCAGACACTCATGCTGCAGAACAAGTGGGTCATACTAACATACGCGGCAGACCCTATAGATCACACTAACACGCTAACATATCAAGCTGCAGAACAAGTAGGCCACACCGACATGGTACCTGGTAGAAAAATAAGTCATACTAACATCTGCTGCAGAACAAGTAGATCACAATAACGTATGCTGCAGAACAACAAGGTCACCCTCACATATGTTGTAGGACAAGTAGGTCAAACTAACATATCATGTTTTAAAACAAGTAGGTCACATTGACATAATCGTGTTGCAGAATGTGTAGGTCAGACTAACATGTCATACTACAGAACTAGTAGTCCACAATAACATATACTGCATAACAGGTTATTCAAATAATTCATGGTGCGGAACAAGTAGATTATGCTGCTACATCATGCTACTTAACTAGAATGCTATTTCAACACCAAATGTTGGGGGAAAAGGTAGGTTACACTGACGTATCATGCTTTACAACAAGTAAATTGTAAACAGCAAAAGTAAACAGATCAAGTTACCACCTAATACTAACACCCCACGCAAACATATAGGTAATCACCTACATGTCGTAAAATGAGTTTGTTATGCTAAGGCATGTTGTATTTCCTGAAATTAAATTGTTTCCCACCTCAGTTACATTTAATTAGCATGTCATCAAATGAGCTTGTTTCAGCAACAAGACTGTACAACCATCGGACAGCACAATGAACTCAGAAAACATGTCAGGTTGGCTTACCATTTATTATTGTTTTTTCTAAGTGGTGATAAATAGGAAATGCGCTGAAGTAAGTCTGCCTTTAGTAGCTGTGTTGGTATAATTTTAGATTGGTTCTATGGAGGTCATGGGTTTAGATGGCTTTTCATCATCGGAATGCATCAAATATCGCAAACATTCCTAGTTGCGGTCCACATTTTGTAATACACATACAAAATACACATTTAATATCGTATAACCAGAGCGGGGTAAGAATTTGGATAAATCCAACTAGCACATATTTTGGGAAAAGATGATAATTTCTACTTTTTGGCTCACCTGAGCTTATGCTCGGTGAGCTTTTCTGATCGGAGTTTGTCCGCCGTCTGTCCATCCTTCCATTTTGTTCATGGTAACGTCATCGCAGCCAGGGGAAGTACTTCTGCTGATGTATTTTTTTCTTAAAAAATCTTTCCAAGAACCGTTTATCGCAGGGGGTTTGCCATTTGGCAGATATCGTGCTGTGCAGGTCTCATTCAGATTTGTTTAGGGCATCTCTATTTTGGCAATTAGATGTGATTTCAGCCTGGATTTTTTCCACAAATCTGTATTTTCTTGTTTGTGTCGTAATTGGTATTGTCGGGGCTCTTTGGCCTCTTGTCTTCAATAACTCTAATATCAAGATGCCATTCTTGGCCTTTTGTTCTGTCTTTTCCTCTTTTTTGAAGTGTCTTGACACCTCTTGGGACTCTTGTATATGGAAGTAGTGGATGTAGCATATCCTGCTTTGTTTCCTGACAGTGGGAAGCAGTAAGAAGGGTATGCTCTCATTTTTCTCTGTCGCTGATGGCAAGGAACGCAGCAGCCCGAAACAGCACCGGAGAATGAACTCCAGCGTCGACACGGTCAAATACACGCCTGCCAATGAATCTGACAGCTTAGACGCTTCCATATGTACGTGGCATTACATGCCTTCTCATCTTAATTGTAACTTAGACTACAGAAGCATTCCACATGCATGGACAAGACAAGGATTAACCATTATCTGGCCCATTTTTGGCCCTCATCAAGCCTGTCTTGACTGTGGTTATCGCCATGTTACTGAATTGGCCAACTTTGTTTAATATGGTAGGAAAATCATTGTTGAAACCATTGAATCTCAGCATTAATCTTTGTCTATTCATGATTGGATGCTTCTAAATCTGTAGTAGGAGTTGGCAAGATAGCAGAAAGATAGCATGGTGAGACGCAGCACCACCAGGATCCCACACTGGGAAAAAGACCACGCGTAACCACTCTACAAGGGCTACCCACTCTCCAAATGGCAGCCCCTTATTTTCATGGGCTAACTGGGTTCAAAGCATGTGATGCGATTTTACTAAGAATATGCTACAGGCTGTATACTGGCTAGGTCGTATACCAGGGATAGCAGGGTCCCTGGGAATTGAGTGAGTTGGCCGCCTTGCCCCTCGTACATCAGATGTCAGAGATTTAGTTGATTGTATCCTATGAGAGCTCGTTTTACAGTAAATTGTGTATCACCTCATTGGCTATATTTACAGTAGAACCAACTGCTTCAGAGTCCATGGAAAGGAGCAAGTTGAAAACACAAACGAACTACCATATTGAACTGCGTAAGTTAATCTAGACAATGTGGAGACAACGTTATGCCATATAACAGTTACACATATGCATACTCTACACATATTACATTATACACATATTACATGTTACACATATTGCATTATACACAAAAGTTAAAAAAGAACTACTTTTTAACTGTGCTATTGGTCGTTTCATATTTCAGTTTTTGACAGACATTTGATATTTGTTCATTCATGCTGTGTATTCCTTAATACCAACAAACTCCCTACCCATGTCGCGCACTCAGCTTAGTAGTCTTCACCCCCAGAAACACAGCCACATAAGAGACTTGCGGCTCTAGCGTAACCACATTGTAAGAACTTTCCAGATACCCATAGTTTAAGACACTCCCTCCCCAACAATTGCCACATGTAGACTGACTAGACTGGGGACTTCTAGCTAAAGTCCTATTTAGCTACTCAGCCTACTGCCCCGAATGGATGCTTATAATAGACATTTCCTCACTATCAGCAGTAATCATTCATAAATTTCAACAATCACAGAATTCTCGGATGCCAGTGCCAAATTCTATTGTCGCGTGTATTTTGCTGAAGAGTTTCGCCAGTTGAGGGAGATGATCTTCCTTCCCGGTGAAGATGTGTGAGTTATTGCCTTAGATTTATTCACTACTGGCATAGATTACATCTGCATCATTTTATAAATACAAAATATCTCTCATTATACTTGATTCTTTATAGAATTGAAAGTAACTTTCTAATAGTTTATCGTAACACTCATACGTATCAACAAAACCCGTAATCGCCTACAACATATTACTACTATATCTACATCATACTTGCTCTTTATTGTGACATTTTTTGCCAGGTTTGTCCGGTCTCTATCCCGCTGTTTTGTATGGAAGGCAACCGGAGGAAAGTCCGGTTCAAGTTTCTGTAAAACCTTCGGTAGGCCTCTGATAATATATGTATATTTTATGAGATGCAAATTGTGAATTCATGTGAATCTTATTTAAAAATTTTATATAAATAAATCAACATGTTTAGGGTATTTAAAAGTTGTTGGCTTTGTCGATTGAGCGACAATGGCTTTTTCAGATGACCGATTTATATTGAAGCAGATGTCGGCTATGGAAATGGAATCGTTCGAAAAGTTTGCGCCCAACTATTTTGAATACATCAAAGAATCTCACAAACAACAGGTTCTCGATAAGCATATAAAAAATATACAAAGCGATGCATTTGTATATTGTTGCACCGTATGCATCCAGTTTTATTTTGATAGAGTGTACAGTGATGAAACATTGTATAACGGGTCGAGACAGTATATGGCTTACCATTAGTGATAAATGAGGCCTACAGTTATAAAGCTCTTACAACAACTCAAGCTAACGAATCATTAGACTTATTTTGTCTCATCCCATTGCGTGTTTTTATTAACATATGCTATTCTAAAATAAGGATGTGTGTAATATGTATGGATATTTATCTGTATTCTGTTTTGCCATTTTTGGTTGCCTTTTTACATAAAATTTTCATTGAATTCCATGTGTAATATTTTATGTTTCTAATATACCTTACAGAAGGTTACCGTTTTGGCGAAGATTCTCGGTGTGTACCGGATCGGACTGCGTAACTCGCAGACAAATGCAGCTCTTAAACAGGACCTGCTGGTGATGGAAAACTTGTTCTATGGCAGGTCCATCTCGCAGGTAACATGTTCTATTGCAGGTCAATCTCCCAGTTAGCTTGTTCTAAGGCTAAGTTCATGGGGGAGGAGGGGGGGTGAATATAGGCCATGTTTCAGATGCTTTTATTACCATGGCCATGTTGCGGATGCTGATGTTACTATGGTCATGTTGCAGATGTTGATGTTACTATGGTCATGTTGCGGATGCCGATGTTACTATGGTCATGTTGCGGATGCCGATGTTACTATGGTTATGTTTCCGATGCTGATATTGCTGTGGCCATGTTTCCGATGCTGATATTGCTGTGGCCATGTTTCCGATGCTGATATTGCTATGGCCATGTTTCCGATGCTGATATTGCTATGGCCCTGTTTCCGATGCTGATATTGCTATGGCCCTGTTTCCGATGCTGATATTGCTATGGCCATGTTTCTGATGCTAATTTTGCTATGGCCATGTTTCCGATGCTAATTTTGCTATGGCCATGTTTCCGATGCTAATTTTGCTATGGCCATGTTTCCGATGCTGATTTGGCTATGGCCATGTTTCCGATGCTAATTTTGCTATGGCCATGTTTCCGATGCTGATATTGCTATGGCCATGTTTCCGATGCTGATTTGGCTATGGCCATGTTTCCGATGCTGATATTGCTATGGCCATGTTTCCGATGCTGATATTGCTATGGCCATGTTTCCGATGCTGATGTTGCTATGGCCATGTTTCCGATGCTGATTTTGCTATGGCCATGTTTCCGATGCCGATTTGGCTATTGCCATGTTTCCGATGCCGATTTGGCTATGGCCATGTTTCCGATGCCGATATTGCTATGGCCATGTTTCCCATGCCGATTTGGCTATTGCCATGTTTCCGATGCCGATTTTACTATGGCCATGTTTCCGATGCCGATTTTACTATGGCCATGTTTCCGATGCCGATATTGCTATGGCCATGTTTCCCATGCCGATTTTACTATGGCCATGTTTCCCATGCCGATTTTGCTATGGCCATGTTTCCGATGCCGATATTGCTATGGCCATGTTTCCGATGCCGATATTGCTATGGCCATGTTTCAGATGCCGATATTGCTATGGCCATGT
>WURV02178055.1:3394-13586 GCA_011762755.2 Epimenia babai
GTAAGGAGGTTTAGATGTAAGGAGGTTTAGATGTAAGGAGGTTTAGATGTAAGGAGGTTTAGATGTAAGGAGGTTTAGATGTAAGGAGGTTTACATGTAAGGAGGTTTACATGTAAGGAGGTTTAGATGTAAGGAGGTTTAGATGTAAGGAGGTTTAGATGTAAGGAGGTTTAGATGTAAAATTGAGCTGATATTTAGTGAATCCAGTGATAAATTCAGCGACTCGTGTCTTTTTGTTAGGTAAGTGTCATACCTGCATCCACAACACGACCGGGGCACACTGTGAATTGTGCGCGGACGGATATTTCCCCCACCCCGACACAGGCTTCTGTCTACTCCACGAAGGTACGTGCTGCAGCTGATGCCGTGGTTTCCTGTCGCGTTTCATTTCTCGCTTCGTTCGTTTGCTTTACGAGTCCGCTGTGGTCGGCACAACGAACTGATTAGCACCATTTACCATCGGGAGGGGGGGGGAGACAAACACCCGAGTCCCAGCAGACAGTTGCGTAGCGTCTATAGAAACACCAACAGGCAGTCAGCCGCATGCCCTAGCTGTATATGTGATAGCAGTTGGTGATTTCTTTACAATGAGATAACGATATGGCTAGACCGTACACGCCATGGGAAATTTTACAAATTTTTTAACATTATTTTCGCGGCCCTTTTATTATTGTAAACATGACTGAAAGAATTACTGCTGCTGCGGGGACTGTATGAACATGTAGCAATACACTAGAGACCCTCGGGGGGCCATGCAACACACAGCCACAAGGGAGAAGTCCTCACAGAGGCACACTGCAATAGTTGATCAGGGTCCTCATGAGTACCCTTATTGTGATGTTTTTCCCATCAACGTTTGGCTATATAAACGATCATATAATTAACACGATGTTTAATTAGTACCATGTTTAATTAGTACGATGTTTCATGTTCAATTGCTACCCTATTTAATTAGTATTATGTTTAATTGGTACCTTATTTGATTAGTACCATGTTTAATTAGTGTACCCTATGTAATTAGTACCCTATTTTATTAGTACCCTGTTTAATTGGTACGATGTTTAAAAATTTTTTATGTTGCTTGGTGATTTGTACAGTGAAACCTGCTCTAATGACCACTCGTATACAGCAACCTCTCGTCTTAAGCGACCGCCTTTCGGCAGTCCCGAACGTTTTCGGTATATAAGTACACTCACTGTATTAAGCGACCAGCTGTCTTAAGCGATCGTTTTATGCCAATCCCGCAGACCGTCGCTTAATACAGGTTTCACTGTACTTTCATGATCATAATTTACGCGTATAATGTCATACGGCGTAGTAATACATCATGCGTTATTCGGTCACAGATTTGCCAAGCCACGAGGCGGGTTTGTCTAAAGGCGTGATCGCAGCGATCGCCATCATAACGATCATCGTCGTGTCCGTGATCGCCGGCTTCATCGTCTATCGCTGCTACCAGACGCCCGTGCGCCGTCAGTTCTGGACCGTCGAGGTGCGGGGCAATCCGGAAGGCGTGAACTTCAGCGACCTGATCGACGAATCGGACGGTAAACAGCTCGAGGATCTCTCATTCCGTAAAACGTCGCGTAAAGACTACGCGCTCCTGCAGGAAGATTTATAGCCGCGAGGGAGGTCTAAACCACCGTCGTTACATCGCGGCATTTTATACCACCGTGCCATCCCGTTAATATCGTTACCTTGGTACTAGAAACACAAAAAAACACATATAAATAACCGTAGCAACGGTATTCAGATGTTGGATATAGAAAAGTGATCAATACATGTAGAAAAGTGATCAATACATATAGAAAAGTGATCAATACATATAGAAAAGTGATCAATACATATAGAAAAGTGATCAATACAGATAGAAAAGTGATCAATACATATAGAAAAGTGATCAATACAGATAGAAAAGTGATCAATACACAGAAAAGTAATTAACGGGAGTTCTTAAATGTAAGGTAACAGGATTATTCCATTAAAAGGTATGATATTAACAGGGAAGCATCATTTAATCTGAATGTTATTTATAAGCATCGCTGTGGGAATGGAGAGAAATCATAAATATTAAGTTGAAAATGGGTTAAGCTATATTTTTCTACCGTGGTGATGTATGAAGGAAGCTTTTACATATATATACATATATATTATTGTGGTCACGACTGGGTCAAATGGTGACTTTATGTATCTTTATTTGTGTCTATCACGCTGTGGCTCCGAAATGGCACACCTGCGGCTGTTTGTTGCTCTCCTAATGTCTCTTAAAGTGTTTTATGTTGAGAAAATTTGAAATGAATTCCACTTGGACGATTTTGTTTATCTCGTAGAAGTAATCAGATTGTTGTACCAGTTGCTCTGAAATATTGAATTACCTGATATCTTCTAGTGCCATCGACCGGTTAAATGCGTCGTCGTTTTTATCACGATTTTGTGTAGGTGTCTTACGTGTCATGTTGCTTGTATGATTCTTTTTATTTTTCATTCATCGACGCTTTTTATGTGCCTCTCTTATGTAGTGCGTAACTGTACTCCTGCTAGAATTTGCGTGTATCATTAATGAAAACTATCAAAATTAACTTCAATCCCATTCAAATTTTATTCACACCGTACCGTTCCTGATGTGATTGTTTCTCGATCCGTTAATCAAGAATTACAAGGTTAGATTAGAGTAATAATGTCATGGCTTCTGAAGCTCCCTGTCTGATAACGCATATTAAATTACCTGCGTTAAGTCCAGGTCACGTGTACCAGGTGAGAAGGCCACATCACTTTCGGTAACGCAGCTTGTATCCTGATCAATGGGAAACATTGGGTACCACATGTAAGATCGCGTGTGTCTGTCGCATATTGTTACAGTCAAGATCTATATTTCACGGTCTAATGGAAATTCTCGATAGGCTAGAACGATGTTGCCGTAGTTTCTGAGAACGCGTTTCACCCTGAGTGTTCATGACTGATAATATCTGGTTATCTTCCTTTGTGTGGCCATTAGCTCAAAAGGTCATCCCCAGGCTTCGTGTAAACACGCGTGTCAATCATAAAAATGTTGGTGCAAAATCTTTGTGTAGTATCTTCGTATAAATTGTTGGTTCAAAATGTTGGTGCAAAATCTTTGTGTAGTATGTTCGTTTGAAATGTTGGTGAAAAATGTTGGTATAGAGTATTCATATAATTGTTGGTGTAAAATTTTTTGCAAAATGTTGGTATAGTGTTTGTATAAATTCATAGTATGAAATTTTGCTGCAAAATGGTGGATATAAACTGTTAATATAAAATGTTAGCACAAAATGTTGGTACAAAATATTGGTATAAATGGTCTAGAATGTTTATATAAAATGTTTGTACAAAATGTTGGTACAAAATGTTGGTATAAATGGTCTAGAATGTTTATATAAAATGTTGGTACAAAATGTTGGTACAAAATGTTGGTATGAATGTTGGTATAGAATGTTTATATAAAATGTCTATTTGGAATATGGGTATGAATGATCGTATAAAATGTTTGTGTGGGTCAGCCATGGAAGGCTATGTCAATCTCATGGTGGACTGCAGATCGGAAGTTCAAGAAGGCATCCGTTTGAGTTGTGTGATTCACAGTTTTACTGATCTGTAAATAATAACTGTTACAGGATATTTTCTGCAAATTGTCCATTTATAGGTTCTCGGTTGAAATTTGTTGAGCGAATCAAACTCGATGCATGGCATTTCTGTATGTCACAACTTTTTACTTGGTAGAAATAATCGTGTTAATGTTATAATTATTATTTATTATCTTGATCAATTATCTCGCATCATATATCATTGCATGATCAATTATTATTTAGTCAGAAAACCTTGGGAAAATTTGGGCTCTTTAACAGTTGAAATTTGTGTGATTTTTTCATTGTAATGCTTTCCTGCATACTGCTATCTTTCATGTGTACCGCTCTCTTTCGTGTGTACTGCTATCTTTACGGTTTAACCGAATAATATACAGAATTTCATAATTTTTTAACCACATTTCTAGGAAAATTCCACTAATTTATCACACATTTCTCCTTAATGTGTTCCATGGTAGGCATTATTATATAATTTTTTATATAGTAGCCAGTAGAGATGACTGTTTTATGCTTCAAAGGTTATTTGCCAGTTCTTATGAAAAGCTATTAAATTAATACGGGAATTTGTATGTTTTTATCTCTGTTACGGGTGTCTCGCCTTTCTAGTTGTAGTTACTTGCCTTTTGCAAGTAAAACGCCTTTTTTTATTCTTTGTTTTATATGGAAATCCATCTTTTATTCGTGCAGATAACTGCCAAGTTTATATTTCATTGCAATATCATAAGTAACAGTGAAAATGGCTTTAATATCATAACTAACAGTGAAAATGACTTTCAATATTATAACTAACAGTGAAAATGGCTTTCAATATCATAACTAACAGTGAAAATGACTTTCAATATCATAACTAACAGTGAAAATGGCTTTCAATATCATAACTAACAGTGAAAATGGCTTTAAATATCATAACTAACAGTGAAAATGGCTTTAAATATCATAACTAACAGTGAAAATGGCTTTAAATATCATAGCGAGAATCAGAATGAAAATCCTCGCACACATTGTGCTTTGGACGCGTTGGCCTATGATTTTTTGGTTCATTTTTTCTCAGTGTAATCCGCTATTCGAATCATTTTGCCAACCTGTCTGTAAACTTTAAACGGACCAAGAAACCGGCACCTACGTGACGTTATATAGTGCCGCATTCAAGTGTTATATTTATATACGTAGTTATTGTGACATTGTGATAGACGGGGTTATCTCTCTTGTTGTTATACGTTATTGTGCTGCTATTTATTCAATCAGAATTCAATTGTCTATTGCAAATCATGGTAATTTCTAGCAAAGGCATCCAAATATAGTAGATCTTTTGAAACAATCATGAAATATATATATATATATATATTTATCTTCATGAGCATTGTGTAAATGTGTAAACACTGACATTATTGAGAGGTAGTAGCCATAGTAACCATGAGGGCAATTATCATTGAACTAAAATGTCAGACGAGGCATTCAGCCATTCAAGTTATATAATCAATCACCGCTCCTTATGATCTTATCGTGATTCTCTGATCGACTGTTCTACAGATATCCGATACTTTAACGTGCTACAGAAACAGATCTCCAATAATTTTACGCTGAGCTCGAGTAGCAGACGGATCATTTAGAGGTCGTCTGCTCGGGCTCTCTTGTGTATTTGTAATTTTGTGTGATGACTTATGTCATGTCGCGGATATTTATACATAAAATTGTTGTTGGCTACCATCAGGGTATTGGCCCCTTACGCAGCTGGCACCGACTGTGTTTATTTTGATGTTAGAAAATGTCACAATATCTCGCTTGTTGCATTATCTAGATGTGGTATATGATAAATATCATAAAGAGGTTGTGTATTACATAGTTACCTTTCATCTATTGTTCTGATTACGTAAGCTGATTATTAAGTCCTCAGTGGTTTCTTATTTTAACCGTAACTGAGTTATCCAATCCATAAAATCATGCTGTCCAGTAGGAAGTAAATTTTAACAAATTTTCTATTAAATTAATGTTTGCCATTAACTAAACTTTTTAACATGCATTCATCAATATTTAATTGTTTCATTTTTCGGCATTTATAACTTATCTGAAGGCTTTGGCATGTTCATATTGTTTGCTTTTTATTTGAATAGCTAATATTTTATTTTATCCATCACTCACATATATTGTATTATCTCCCCTATTGCGATCGTTAGGTTTTGCTATTATCTCCCCTGTTGCGTCATACGCCTAATATTCTCATCACGGCCATTGTGATACTAAATTACTCAAGTTGTCCTATTATCACTGCCATTGCGATACTAATGTTCTCACGTTATCACTGCTGTTGGTAATACTAAAGTTCTCGCGTAATGTTGTGCCTTATATAGAATAATCTATAACATTTTGTCTCAAGCGTGTAATAAATATTATGCAGTATTCCATGTAACGCGTTACTTAATTGAAACAACAATTATAACAACCACTGTTTATGTTCCGGTGACAATACCCCAACAACAGTGTGTTTGACGGCTCTGCTAATAAGTACACTTTAAACAAATAAATTTCATTTCATAACATCGGGATGGGCACACAGCGGAGTTACTACTACTGTAATGCCATGACAACGAATCGTGAGTGACACGACAGCGGGCAAATAAACTGTGAATATATTCTCTTCAGTGGCTTCCGAGTCGCGACCTGCAGAGGACGTTTGTTCCTGTACAAACTCATTGTTGGTACTTATGATGTACTATTTACACAATATAAAACTGCATTAACATAGACGCGCGGTGTGGACTGTGTGGCTTTGATCGGCGTATTTAAAAAGTCGGTTAGCGTGACCCACATTCATGTATTCATATTGAGTTGCAGATGTACTTTAGTTCAACGGCGCTCACCGAATCAATCATTTTAAAGATTCGGCGAAAAGCTTGCCTTCCCATTATCATTCCAATATTCCCATCATTTTCCCCTAGAGCCTATAATAACGATGTCTTCTTGATATTTTGTTTCTAATGAACACTAGCAAAAAATATTCCGAAAAATCGTTGAATGCGTCGGTTTCTTGCGTTCGTTGTGACATGGAACAAAATGGCCGGATGGTTCGTCTGTATGTCTGCGTTGATGAAAAACACGTACTTAACTTTCACAGGGTATAGCTAATTGTCATTACCAACTGTATGCGATAACACCTGGACTACGATGATTAGACTTTCGATGGTCGATATTTTCATTCATTTTATAAATCAAGTTCTTACGTAGCCTGTCGCCACGCTACATGGTATGATGGTACACTACTCTACTCCATTATACAGTAAGATTTAAGAAGACGGTATGCCTCGAAGATGTGACCCAACGATGGATATATTTGTTGGATAGTACGTCAGAACGACTCGATCTTTTAAAAAGTTATAGTATAAGGTATAAGTAATAAAAGTTGCTTCTGTTGCGGTAATAAACTAATATAACTAATGTTCTAAACTAATAGATATCCCATGATGTATGTGTGAGTTTTACAGTCATATACTTCCATACTAGAAATGGTGAACCGAGCGGGAAACTGATGAATGTAAGGTAACATTATCTACATGTCGTTAGCGCATTCGTGCAGCTTCATATATGGCAACTTTACAGACTGAAAAGTCTGTATCTAAAAATATCGCCCGAATCTCGAGAAATTGAAGAACGAGATTGAAACTGTGTTAAATTAGGCTTTTGTTCTCTCAACAATGACATTTAAAGTTAAAGGAAGATAAATAAATTTCACCCAACTAATAAATATCGTGATTACAAACATGTAATTTTATGTCGTATATCTTGACGCGTACAATTATTACTCGAAAGTGTCTAGTTCAGACTAGTCCAAACTCTTGTGATACACCCATCGTAGATAAATTTATATTGTATCGTACTAGATTTTTTCTGTAGATTGCTATGAGCCCTACCCACAATGTACATCGGTGATAACTGAACAGCGATCAGGCAAGGTCTGTACGCTTAGCGACTATGGGGTGTGGATTCAATATCGATCCACGAAACGGCAAAACATAATATCCGTCGGTATCTGGCATCTGTAACTTGAATAGCAGTCGTAACGTAATGATGATCGCTACGCCACTACATTGCTTCCCATTATATTCAATAAGTACTGTATCTGTTAATGCTTAAAATGAGTATTTTACAAAGGGCTTGATGTTGGTGTCGACTGAGTTGGCCACGCTAACGATAGTTGAGATTATGACTACCTTTGCCTTGCCCTAGAAACTGCCTGCATTGTACGGTGGTGGGTTTTGCTCAAGTACACGGTCGCGCATGCGCGGTGTCCCGCCGGTTCTACAATAATGGAGCCGACGAACCAAGAAGAAGACAAGGTAAGCACTCGAAAAACATGCATTTTCTGCTTTATTTCGAAAAAGAAGCTCTATTCCCGACATCCGAATTTTACTAGGACATTAGGGAACCCGTTAGCATTTTATTTGGTGTTCAACTTTGAGTTGTTGTTGAATAATCTTTGGCCGTTCCATCGCGGGTCATACCCATTTCAGAACAGAGACTCGGACTTGTCTCGAATTTAGGCCAAGATGTCGACAGACAATATTGACTTGTGTTGATCTACTGAGTATATGTTGTTGGGCTGGAGATGTTGTAAAATTGACACTGATCTCTGCTCTACAAGTATTACATCTCGTGATTTGTCACGTAGAGTAATGTATTGGGCAGCACTTCTTAACTAACGTCACTGAAGTACAGCTTTTAAGGGAACGGGAAAGTTTAACTTTTGATGTTTGCGTAATCCACGGACCACTGTAACCTGCGATGTGCAGTTATTTTAGTAACCCGATTTATCGATAAGGCCCAGTTTTGCTATTAACCATAATGGTTTTATGAAACTGAAAGATCATGTTAATACTCTCAAAAGAAAATTAGGGTTAGGCTTACATGAAATAGTCACTGGTGTGTTATCAAGTTTGCATATTAACGCTATTATGTCATTTGTATAATTTCATAGCTATAGTATTACATGAATTTAACAGTACAGTAAGCATATCACCCCATTGTACGCAAAATCAATATCTGCACCTAAGTGTCTTCCATAGGCTTGTTTCTACTGATTGCACCACAGCTAGTGATACTTTAGTACTATTTTACTATGTTTTGGTCAGTTATTAGTTGAAAAACTTATAACTTTTTTGTTTGATGTATTGTCAAATATATTCGCTTGATCCTTAAATGCATATCTTAGGTAGTCAAGTAAGAGAACGTAATCTTAATAAGGATAGCCAATTTTGTTCTCTGAATAACTGGAGGGAAATGCAAAGAAAAAAACACCTGTAACTCGTAAAGTACTCGAATCCATGATCTGATAGCCGGTCTGGTGCACTACCAACTAATCTGCAGGGGGAAGATTTTCCTAAGCATTTAGATATTTCATACTTTCTTTGATAATACACTGTTGTTTAAATTCTATATATATTACCAGCGATATGCACAGATATCTGCAACAAGCTACTGCAATTACTGTGTATTATCAAAGAGAGCGTGAAATACCTGAATACGCAGGGAAAGGCTTGTCCTTGTTGTTCAGTTTGTAGATCTCCAGTCCTATTTTCTGGAGCTTGTGGATTCAACTCCAATCAGAAATATAAGCGTTTTTAGATGCATTTCTCTCCAGTAAACTAAGAGATGACATGTACATGTAGAGTTATATCCTACTTCGTATAATACTTCTGTTTACCAGATGATTTATGATGTATCGCCGTAGTCACGTGGTAGTGTCAGAATATATGGTGGCCTTGGATGGCATCTCTATTGATGTTTGTGGGTTTTCTCGCTGTTTTGGTGAATGATTTTCTGATTTAATATGTAGCTTTCTATGAGTCTTCCTGTTAGCAGTTCTCTGTGAGTCTATTATTGGGCAGGTTTCTGAAAGTTTTCCTGTTAGCAGTTCTCTCTGCGAGTATTTTAGTGGGCAGGTTTCTGATAGTCTTCCCCATTAGCAGTTCTCTGCATGTCTTCTTGTGGACAGATTCTGAAAGTCTTCCTGTCAGCAAAGTAGTATTCAAATTGGCAATTTTCTGAATATGTTCTGATGGACAGTCTTCTGCAATTGTTCCAATTGCTAGTATTCTCTCATTGTTCCCATAGGTAATTTTCTAGTGTGCCGGTGGGTGTATGTGACTATTTCATGTTTGACTGGGTATTTTTACGAGTGTTGTATTGGGCAGGATTTACGAGTGTTCTATTGGGCAGGATTTACGAGTGTTCTATTGGACAGGTTTTACGAGTGTTCTATTGGGCAGGTTTTACGAGTGTTCTATTGGGCAAGTTTTACGAGTGTTCTATTGGGCAGGTTTTACGAGCGTTCTATTGCGCAGGTTTTACGAATGTTCTATTGGGCAGGTTTAACAAGTCTTCCTTTGCGTATTTTCTGCAAGCGTTCCAGTAGTAGATTACTACGAGTGTTATAATGGACAGGGTTTTCTATGTGTGCTTCAGTGGATGGTCTATAACAGTCAAACCTCTATTAAGCGGCTACTCACGGGAATCACGCAGAAGTGGCCGTTAAGACAGGTGGCCGTTTAATCCAGGTTTGACGTTTTGACTAGTGTACATGTCGGGAGGAATTTGAA
>WURV02178066.1:0-13583 GCA_011762755.2 Epimenia babai
AGTCGTAGTCTCTCAGGTGTCTATAGAATGGCATATTCAGTGGTAGTCTCTCAGGTGTATATAGAAGGACATATTCAATGGTAGTCTCTCAGGTGTATATAGAAGGACATATTCAATGGTAATCTCTCAGGTGTATATAGAATATTCAGTCGTAGTCTCTCAGGTGTCTATAGAATGGCATATTCAGTGGTAGTCTCTCAGGTGTATATAGAAGGACATATTCAGTGGTAGTCTCTCAGGTGTATATAGAATTTTAATGGTAGTTTCTCAGGGGTAATTAGAATGACATATTTAGTGGGACTCTCAGGTGTAAATAGAATGGCATATTCAATAGTAGTCTCTCAGGTGTATATAGAAGGACATATTCAGTGGTAGTCTCTCAGGTGTATATAGAATTTTAATGATAGTCTCTCAGTTGTAATTAGAATGACATATTTAGTGGGACTCTCAGGTGTATATAGTACGTGTGATGATTTATTGCCATCAGGTCGCCAGTTTTGGATGTAAAGCATTCGCGCTGTTATTTGACGACATTGACCTTGAGATGTGCGAGGCAGACAAGAGCATCTACCAATCGGCCGCTCACGCCCAAGTGTCCATAACCAATGAGATTTATCAGCACCTTCACCAGCCCATGTTCCTCTTCTGTCCGACCGAATATTGCGCCGCCCGCGCTGTGCCATGCGTCGCGGACTCCGTCTACCTCACAACGGTCGGGTCGAAGTTACTGCCCGCCGTCCAGGTCATGTGGACAGGTAACGCGCTCCATACCCAACACCACTCAGATATCCGTCGTTTTATGTTCTTGTTGTTTTCAGCTCTGTTCACGGTAGTAAATCCAGAATTTGTCTCACATCACACCACTTTCAGCCCACACTCGGTCCCAATCACATTTCCTTTCACTTTACAACAAAACTTCAATCCAGACACCCTTCCAATCGCATTCTACCCAGACTGCTCAGACTACACCATCATTCCACGCGGACAACACCGCCTCAAGGAAAGTCCAGCACGGCTCTCTCCCGACAGTCCCTCTCAACCGCATTCCCCCTCCCAGCACCACACACATTCCCGCAGACCACACTCGCGTCAGCACCGCATCTTTCCTAGACTCCCCCATGAGAATTACTGATCTCATCTCATCAATTAAGCGTAACCCTTACTTATCATTTTATACAATATGGATAACTTGCAAACAACCCATACCCGCTAATTATTATTTCAAGTTTTGTTATAACTGACCTGACTGGGTCTATTAGACGTCCCACATTCCACCCACGCAGGCCCGAAGGTCGTGAGTCGACGTCTGACGATCGAATCGCTCGATGAAATCACGAAAGTTCTCCAGCGTCCACCCCTCATTTGGGACAACATTCACGCGAATGACTACGACCCGAAGCGATTGTTTCTCGGTCCATACGAAGGGAGATCACCAGAAATCATCCCGTATATCACGGGCGTGTTGACGAATCCGAACTGCGAGTTTGAAGCGAACTTTGTGGCGCTGCACACACTCGCCCAGTGGCGACGTTCCAATAGTAATGGGATCAAGAAGGATTGCATACCAGGTTACTACAGCTGTTTTATTCAGTGCGATATATGTGTCAATGATATATAGGTGTATTGTGTCTCAATGTATACCAGGGTCTTGTGTGTCAATGTATACCAGGGTCTTGTGTGTCAATGTATACCTGGGTCTTGTGTGTCAATGTATACCAGGGTCTCGTGTGTCAATGTATACCTGGGTCTTGTGTGTCAATGTATACCAGGGTCTTCTGTGTCAATGTATACCAGGGTCTTCTGTGTCAATGTATACCAGGGTCTTCTGTGTCAATGTATACCAGGGTGTCGTGTGTCAATGTATACTAGGGTCTTCTGTGTCAATGTATACCAGCGTAATACAGCAGTATGAGGGGGAAGCGTCTTAAAAATGGAGGAGGCGAGGCTTTACTGCCGCTTTATTAATCATAGCCCTGACAAAGTTGCTTTCTTATCTTACACCTATTCCTCATGGGTAGCAGGTTATTTTAAGAGTATCGGTTTGTGCTCTATACAGATGGATTTATATGTAGATGATACATAGAGATGTTGTGTGTCCATGTATACGTGGTTGGTGACTTAGTTTTGGTGACATTCTTGCGCAGCTGGTTGTCCCTGCCCCTTTTAAGATAATTCTCGTTTAAATAGAGCTTAGATAGCTGTTTGTGCCCTTGGTGTTGCTGGCATTGCAATATACACTCTCCTCCCATACCCTGCACGCTCAATGGACGTATCAAAGTGCAACAGTTCTTTGGATGGGCGTCTGGGTGAGAGTATCGGCGACATCTATCATGTACCCCCAGCTCAAAGATCATATCTCCGTAAACATAAAAAATCATTCGCATAGTCATCATAAGGAGGCTCTTTTGAAGGATCCCACTCCATGTTTTACAGAAAAATGTAGACAAAACTGATTTTGATATTGAATATAGTAATGATTTCTCCCCGTCAATATTTACTAATATATCTGATACCTGTGCCACTATTGTTATGGATCATAGATGTGTTTATAATGTTGTGCCATTATATTTATTGTTAAAATAGATTGCTTTAGTTGACTGGCATCTCTACTCAATTTGAGATTCTTTTGTTTATTTTTATTTGAGAATGAAATTACCTCTTATTTCCATATGAGTAAATGTCTGTCAGAGTGATCGTGTTCATGATGATTTCTTGATGTCACCGGTGTTTTTCGGCAGCGGAAGGTGTGAGTCCAGTTGTGTCGGACATCAAGCTTGAGAAGGAAGAGATAGAGGAAGTAGTTAACGCTGCTCCGGGTGATCACGGATCCGACGTGGAGGACGAGGAGGAAGACAACGACGACGCGTCGAACTACGACGAACGGTACGAACCTCGCGTGGCGTTGCGGTCAGCGTTGGGCGATTGGGTCACCGAGTTCTACGTGGGCAGGCAGCCGATGAAGGTGCCGATGCCGCCGCTAGTCATGCAGGAGGCTGCGAACAGCGTCCTGTCGCCCGAAAACGTCGCAGGAATCAAGACCTGCCTCATCGTGACCGAACCGACCACGATACAGACGCAGGCGTCGAGCGTCAAACTAACGAACACGAGTTCCGTGCTGCAGACGTTTCCGTCGGTCATTGGCGTCGACAGCATGGAAGACGTTTACATGCAGCCCGTGTCTCGACCAATCAACAGTCTAGCTAATGATAATACTCTAGTCGACGACTCGAGCGCCATCGACGAAGCTACCTCGGATGTCAAAAACAGCGATTTAGAACCAATGGATTTAGCTGGGGCTGATGACACGTCCAACGCGCCGCCTCAGACCAAAACGAAAACCAGCGATAGCGATATGCAGATAGATTCGGACTGCGAACCCTTGAAACCGACCGGCGCATTTCTCAAGAAGGACTTCGACCCTCTGAATGATCCACTAACGGCTCACCTGCCATCTCAGCTCACCGCTGAGCATCTCGAACTGCTCGTCGATCTGTTCTATATGCCATTCGAGCACGGATCTACGGGTGTCAAGATGCTCAACTTGTTCTATTGGTTGAAAACTCACGCGCATTTTATGAATCGCTCGAAGGAGAACAAATACACACCGGATGAGGTATGACCCCACATTACGTCTTCTCATTTCTCTACACTTGCATTTTATGCTAATTATTCTCGATTTTTTTAATAAGATTTAATTTTTAAGTAGTATTTTTTATTATCTTTATTATCCCTGTTAATTTTTTTTATATCAATTCTATAATACTTTAAAAACTAAACATAATGTGTGACACATACCACACTTCAAACCGTCTTGAGCAGCTTGCTAAATGTCAGTTTCCAACGAGTCATTGGGCAGACAGATCTGTAAGATGGACCAGCGTGCCCCTCAGATTTACTATCCCTCCCAGGACATATTCATTCGTGTGGCCGCAAATTAGTTCAGGTACTTACGGGAAAGTCATCCAGAGCAACTGAGATGAAGCACTTTTCCCGAGGATACAAGGGAGAAATGCAGTCGGTATTGCGCGGGATTCATCCACTCCACTCTCTGCTTCGTAGCCTGGTGCTCTACCAACTGAGCTATCCTCTCCCTCCCTGTCCATATACTTTCTCTCTTGTTCCGATATACTTTCTTGTTATTCCTTATTGGACCACCTAAATCGATTTTATCATCGTTTATACCGCAGCTGTCTTACGATGACTGGTTTGAACGCGTTTCTCAGTTTATGCGATGTGACTGAACTTTTTCAGATTAAAGAATGGCGAGACAAGTGCGAAACTTTCAATAAATTCGTCGAATCCGTCTCCAAACTTGCGTCGAAGTTGGCCAAGATTCCCAACAGGGCTTTACTTTATGACCTCTTCCCGTATATCTGGGACATAAAGGGAATTCTCACAGCCTGTAATGGATATATGAAATGGTTGGGTAGGTTTGTGTGCCTTACGATATAAATTCAGTTTTTCAGGCAGCCATTGTTACCATGTATTACACCGTTTATGTGTCCTGCAACACTTGTACAAAATCACAGCCTTTCCAAGGTCTTTGTACAGTTAGATGTAGGATCTAACAGGATAGCGACAATATGTCGGCTGCGTATATCTGGAAATATTTCAGTTATATCGGGAAATATGTTGGTTATGTCAAGGAATATGTCTGCTATATCAAGGAATATGTCTGCTACATCAAGGAATATGTCTGCTATATCAAGGAATATGTCTGGTATATCGAAGAATATGTCTGGTATATCGGGGAATATATCTGGTATATCGGGGAATATATCTGTTATATCAGTGGACATATCTGTTATATCAAGGGATATTTCTGTCGTCAGGGCATATGTTTTATCTGGGAATATTTTCACTATTTTAGAAGGGTATAGAGTATGAATCTGTACCTGAAAATATAAAAACTCTACAATAAAAAACATAAGTATTTTCTTAAATATTAAACCTGTAATTCTATCCGTTCGTATGTTATCGTATTCCCTCGGGTTTTGGGGATAGACCTCCCTCCCCATAACCATATATATTATTTAAAACTACACGAGATGTGGCATCTTATAAACCCATTTTTAGTCATGGCATTTTACGAGAAATATGTTATATTGCATGTAGAATTATCTTCCCTTACTCGCTCCCCTATACACAGTAGCATTGGTTACATTTAGTGATCATATAATAATTTTCTATTATGTTTTCCCTTTATGGTTTATCTCGTCGTGTTATTTCAACAATCCAGTGTGACTCGGTTTTGTCTGGAAATTTAGTATAAATTTCTTGCACTCCCACATGTTGATCAATTTCATTCGATAAGCCTGAAGAAGCATATTACATATATGCGAAAGCTTGTTTACGAATAAATTCAATTATTCTCGAAAGGTGTTACCTCATTTTTTCTCTGATTTCAATATGTCAGTCAAAACGAAAAATTTTACTGAAATTATGTCACATAACACATAACACAGGACATAGGATTTTCCTTGTTTCGATATTTGTTTTATTTTCCACCGAATTATTCAACATTGTCATCCATTTTATGCTCAATGTGAATGTACATAGTTGTATCTAACTAATTGATCTGTATTACTTGTATACTGTTAGATGTTAATTTTCTATAATTTAAGTAATTACATTATCGTCTTAGACCATTAGGCTATAGTTTCATGTAAAGTGTGTTTGACAGCTCTGCTAATGAGTACACTTTAAACAAATACATTTCATTTCATTTTCCCACCCTGCAGTTGGCCAATAATGATGACGAATCGCCCACGAGCCACCAGAACGGGTTCGTCGCTTCCGAAAAAATCAGTTACGATCACTCGTCGGAGAAAGTCTCATTTTCCGGACCACAGGATGAAGCGTCCGAGACCACAGGTAACAATATTCATTCCTGTTTGTTCGTATTACGCATTGCTTTTCATTCACATACATCAGCAATTTGTCCTGCTGTGGAGATGGGAATTTTTCCTTCATAAATCTCCATATCTAATGAAGACTGAGATATATATCTATATATTTGATCAGATGTTCAACTTTTTAATACAGTGCATATCTGTTAGCAACATTATGGCTGACTGTTATGGTTTCCTGTGAATATATAGAGCTCTGGTTTAAAGAACATGGCCTCCTATCATGGTTCCAAGAAACATTATGGCTTTTTATCATGGTTCCAAGAGATATTCTGGCTTTCTTTTTTCATGGTTTCAAGAGATATTCTGGCTCTCTTCCATGGTGTCAGAGATGTTCTGGCTTTCTTCCATGGTTTCAAGAGATATTTTGGCTTCCTTTCATGGTTCCAACAAACATTATGGCTTTTTATCATGGTTCCGAGAGATATTCTTGTTATCTTTGATGGTTTCAAGTGATATTCTGGCTTTCTGCCATGGTTCTAACGAACATTTTGGCTTCCTATCATGGTTCCAGGAAACTTTGGCTTCCTATGATTCTCCCAAAAAACTTTTTGGCTTTCTATCCTCGTTCCAAGAAACATGGCCTCCTATCACTGTTTTGAAACATTCTGACTTTATTATGGCTGCCTTATGATCTCATAGCTTTGAAAATATTCCAGCATCAGCGATAATCCGATAACTGGATTAGAATATCATAAATGAGTAAAGAATGGTAATTGATTATGCAGTAATGCACGAAAATATGAAAAATAAAGATTCAATTTAATTATGTAATTTATTTCCCTTAATTATTTTATGCAATTCAGACTATGGGAATTTTTTTCAAATCTGGCCGCATTATGGAAAATAACCAAAGGTTACGTGCCATGCATTCTCAGGAATACAGAAATTTCAGTGATTTATATGCAAGCTTTTTTGATATCAGAGTAATTATTGAAATGTTATTGGCCTAAATAAACTTAATAATGATTCAAATCAAAATAGACATCATAGATTTTCATCCTGCTAATGTAGTCAGAAGACTGGAGGCTGCATATTAAATTATGCTGCGGGCTACGCTTTAGAAAGAAATGAGTCATTTGGCTCCAGTTTCTCATACAAATGTTGCCAAGAATCAAAAATTCATTTCTCTACAGCAAGGAACAGCTGCCGGGAACTTTGACAAATTAATGAACTGGATAAAAATTGAATTTTAAATCTTGGATATTTTATGAAAATACGAGCGATGCTACAGTGGTGATTTTTCCTCCATTCCTGAATTTTTTTTAATTACCGAGCACATTTGGAGTATCACTGCTTCGCTTGTATGCATGCTTCACCGATTTCAGGCCTATGTCTGTGATTTATCTCGCGTACAGCATAGTTAACGACGCGTATCTGGTTGGAGAGACCCGTTGTGTCTCTTCGAGTCATATGTACATCGTGTTTTTAGCCATTAATTGAAAAATGAAACTCGTTAAATCGATTCACTCGTGCGGGGCATATGCTGTTTTTATAAAATCACTATACAGAGCGCAATATATTATAAAGATTAATGGCCCAATGCTAATTAAAATATTGCAGTAACAATGTCGCCATTATGTTATATGAAGCGTGGTTTATAATTATTTATCAATTTGTCAAAGGATTATAATGGTCAATAATTTTTTGCGTGTTTTTTTTTTCCTGTAATGGGTGACAGGTGGTGACGTGGTGAAAATGTTCGAATTGAAATCCAGATGACCTAGGATAGGGCCTGAGCCCCGTGAGAATAATACCTGTGCTTTCATTTGGGCAAAAATGCCTCAAAAAGTCTCTCTGCTCATAACATAAGGATCTAAGTGGCCCATCCAGTTTGGTGATTGAAAGCGTTTACCCTGTAACATGGCTGATATTTTATACTCACTCTGGTTGGTCTCTGTGACGCCGCACATGCTGTCTGGACGGTCTCTGTTTTGCTTACCCCTCCGCTCTCCCATTGTCACACTGTAAATAATCATCAACTACCGAAGAGTTTGTTAAGTGTGCGACAATGTCGGCATTCGGAACCCGTGGCGTGTATGGTCAATCGTCTGCCAAAACTCTGTAGGTTTTCACTACCTTGCTGTTTTACTAATAGTGGATTTACATCTGTCCGATTAATCCGATCTGACTCCCGCCTCCCTGTAGAATGTTACTCGGAAGGTCATTTACGACATCCGTCTGGCTCTCCCGCTCATTCGTTACTTTAACTTGACACATTCGTCACATGATACGACGTAGTTATGGCCGATCACAGTAGCGACTCTAGTGACGAAGACAAGTTATTCGCTCGCTGCAGCTGCGAGTGCCGCGACTATAGTCGTCGCAAGTCTCTCTCAAAAAATAAGTGGTCAGTTTTGATGAGAGAGTATTTAAAAAGACGTAGCTAACTGGGGGCATATATCGCAAAAGTGATATAAGGAGTTCTGTTGTTTCATCCGATAATTTTGGATCCAATTTGGGCACCATTTTGTAACCGTGTAAAACAAGATACGGCTAGGTTCACGTGCTTGACACTCTTTGTTCATTGGTTGAAACATCCGATTTACCGCTTCCGCTTGCGAAAATTTAGAACCAGACCGAAAATTCAAAAACGGTCCAATTTTTTATGTAAAATCGGAGGCGGGAGTCAGAATCAGACTTCAGAGGCGGGAAACGCATCTGAGTAATTGGATGATGTAAATCCACTATTACATCCAATTGCTGTACCTCTAAAACTTTCCTTAAACCATCTCTATCCAGTGATTTGGAAGTTGATGCTTGAGCCAAATTACCTAAGGGAAAGATTCCATCAGTTTAACACTATGTAGGATTACTCTGTCAAAATTGTTCGAACTAGTTCAATCTAAACTCTGTTAACTTTTACAACTACTGATGATACAAAAAAGGCACTATTTTATTCCCGTTAAGCTTCGACTTTTTTGTACCACGAACTTTCCAACAACAATCGGTGCGTCAAGTCCGCGGACTCCGATACAGATTCCGATTATGATGTCTATACGCAGCCGAAAACAGGTAATTGCCGCGATGTAAGACCTGTGTGTGTGTGAAGGTCGCGCATTTGTCGCATGTACCTAGAGTACATCACGCTGCCTGTAGTAACCCGCCTCAGTGCGCTGCACTTTTTTCATCTTTCACGGGAAATTAACACCTTAGTGTGCTTTCTGGTCTGTGACAAAATGATGCTAGCCACAGCACCTGTTGTATGAATAGGTTTTGGCATTTATGCACTGCATTTCACGAGGGCGGCGGGAAAAGTTTCACTTGCAGTATACAGTGATTAATACCATCGATGAAAGAATTTTGTAACGATAAAATTTCAACCTTTCGTGATCTCTATATGAGATATATTAAGTTATGTAAGAAAAAAATGGGCTATAAACTTTGCTCCATATAAGATTTCTCTACAGACTATTTAATGATCCGAATTTAAAAAACACTGGTCTATCCATTTATATCATACATCTTGATATTTCACCCGCATCGATCTGCGAATATCGAAGGTAAGCATAATACAAAACGGCAGGCACAGTTTTGAATTTCTCAAATTGCAAAATCAACTAAAACAGATATTATTTATGGGGGGGAGCCAGTGCCGTTCCTTGAATAGCTGGAGAGAAATGCATGGAAACAACCGGTACCTGTCCCATCAGAGGTTTTTATCTATGCATTTTTCTCCAGATATTATGTATTCGTCTTGCCTCCATTGCGACACAAATTCATCAATTTTAACAGTCCATGGCTATGTTGATAAAGTATTGCTTTAACCATGCCAAAATACGCGGATAGGCTTGTGGATCTAATCATTGCCGCACTTCTTTACAGAAATAAATGGGGAAATACCACTTCCCCCTTGCTTACGCCACATTTTATTCCCATCAGAGGCAAAGACTTCTGAATTCCTTGCCATTGACAATTGAAATTGGTATTTTTTTCTTACTTAGCACTGCCTATTTTTCTTGCATCATTTTGTCACATATTAGAATAAATGTTGTGTTTTAATCGAGGTAGTTGTAGTGAAAGATGGTTTTGTGGTTTTAGCATCATTAATATTGGTTTTGGTTTGTTCACGTAATTATTAGCATGGCTGATTTTATTGTTGTTACTGGTGAAGGGTGTATAACCTTTACTATATCTTCTCCCATATATATTTGTTTCCATCATGATATACTAAAATGATTTCATTATCAAGGGTGCCATAAAATGGGCACGAAAAGGTGTCAACTTATTTGAAAACTGGTGAATTATCAATCA
Source organism: Epimenia babai (assembly GCA_011762755.2). Classification (NCBI taxonomy): domain Eukaryota; kingdom Metazoa; phylum Mollusca; class Solenogastres; order Cavibelonia; family Epimeniidae; genus Epimenia; species Epimenia babai. Next base: position 10,164 of record WURV02178066.1, read on the forward strand.
CATGAATACAGTCCAAACAATTGTGTCTGAACAGCCATCTGTTTTACTTTCTCCTTTCTACTTATCATTTCTGAAATGGATGATGAAAATGAAAGATGTCATTTATTTTCAGATGAAGCTAATGGTATGTTAATATCATGCTTCCTATGTTTGCTCTTCATTTTCATGGATTTTCTTTATATAATCTGAATAATTCTGACTGAATCTTTGTTCTAAATAATCACCATCTCGCTAACTTAATCTTTCGTCGTCTACTTGGCAACCATCTTACTCGCTGAATGGTTGTTCTAAAATAGGATCACTATTACATTCCTTTAATGAATGTTCTAAATGATCACCATACCACAGTCTATCTTTTATTTGGTCAAACATGTCACTGATTTCTTGTTCTCCATTATGAGCAGCTCCTTTATAGACTTTTTGTCCTAAATTATCACTATGTCACTCTTCAGATCCTTCTTTTAAATGATCACCTGGTCCCTGACTGAATCTTTGTTCTAAATGATCGCCATCTTTCTCCCTGAATCTATTTTCTAAATGACCACAGTCAATGACTATGTCACTAGATCCATCCGTCTTTTAAATGATTGCCTTGTCCCTGACTGAATCTTTGTTCTAAATGATCACCATCTTTCTCCCCGAATCTTTGTTCTAAATGATCATCTTTCTCCCCGAATCTTTGTTCTAAATGATCACCATCTTTTCCCCCGAATCTTTGTTCTAAATGATCACCATCTTTCTCCCCGAATCTTTGTTCTAAATGATCACCATCTTTCTCCCCGAATCTTTGTTCTAAATGATCACCATATTTCTCCCTGAATCTTTGTTCTAAATGATCACCATCTTTCTCTCGAATCTTTGTTCTAAATTATCACTATAACACCAACTGAATATTTTATTTATTTCGTCACTACATCACTGAATTCTTGTTCCAAATTGTCAGAATCTCTTTCACTGAATCTGTCCTGTTTTGTTTCAATCTCACTCCCTAAATCTTTGTTCTGAATGATCACCATCTCACTCAGAGAATCATTCAATAGGTCTCTCTTTCACTACCGACTGAAATACACAATCATTAACCAGACAGTAGATCAATACAATGTTAGTGAGGAGATTACATGATTATTCAATATCGTACGTGCGACTTAGATTTAATTATAAAGTCGCACCAAAATCTTGCATTCTTCCTCTTTATTTGGAATAAAAACTACATAATTTTGTCTCTTAATAGGCCATTTCATGCCTCTGACTGTGACCCATCTATAGGATGCTGACATGAGCAATTTTTTAAATACAGCATTTCAGCATATGTAATAAGTGCATATGTTATCACCATTACTTTGCGATTAGCACACAAATCGAAATTTATTTCAAGCAATATGATGCAGGTAATCGTCATAATAGTAATATATTGTCGTTTATTGTAATAAAAACAAAATATCGTCTGTTTAACGCCATAATCCGCTATTAACGTTGCACTAAGTGGTGTTATTACAATATTAGTATTGGCCCAATTCGTTGTTATTAATCAACTCTATGTAACCAATTACTGTCATGTTGTTAGCTTTTGGAAAACTATGAATTATTTATTACGTACTTGCGTTGTCAATTAGTTGATACACGCAAGATTCGGGATAAGCGAGTTGGTAGAGCGCCGCCATCCAGAAAACCAGAAATACGAAGTTCCAATTATTTGCAGTCGCGTGTTTCCGCGGGTCATGGGTGAGGTGGTGGGGGGGGGTCTTTTTCATCATTACACTAGTCGATTCAGCTGCATACCAGTGAAATTTATTTGGGGCAATATGAAGATATGCATAAGTGACGGTTTGTTGGTGCCCGTTACATATTTCTATTACAGAGTTACCTTCCCCTTATGTCTACTTAAATTATTAACTTAAATGATTATTTGTATCTGTTGGATTATGTCTACATGAAGTCAGTAGACCTGCTGTAATCTATCTACATGAATACAATATATACGTCAAATAGTATCTCTATAGACTTAATATAAATTCGTAAAGCGTAATATACATGCCAAATGGTATCTATGTAGATTTAATGTACAGTCTAAATTGTATTTACATCATCTTAATCTATACGCTAAATTGTATTTGCAAAATTCAATATACATGCTTAATTGTATATACATAAGCTCAATATACACGCTAAATTGTATTTATATGACCTTGACATACATGCAAAATTATATATCTCTCAGCTTAAAATCCATTCTAAATTGTGTTTACATAAGTTAAATATACTTTGAATGTATTTTTATACATTATCTAAGGATATCTTCCTCACATAATTCTTTCTTCCCTCTGACGTGACCGTTTCAAATGCTCACTGGATGGTCTACAAGGCGCATACCTCTTTGATATCTCGTCATCTGATAAATAATCAACTATCTAATATTTAGGCGAGTGTGCAACATTTGAGGGCTGTCCGCGAGAGTTTAGAATCACAGGTGTGAATAAACGAGCGACAACTACCCCCACCCCAGAGAACAGCGTTGTTTCCACTCTTAATCCTCTTTCATCTTTCAGCTGTTCCTCTCAGGGGTCTCCGCAGCAAATCTTTGACTTCCTTACTATCCTTTTTTAGCATTCTCTCTTGCGACCCAAACCGCTCACATGTTATCTCCATATAACTTCTCTTTTGCTTTCTTCTATTTCTCTTACCTGGCACTCCATTCTGAACAGCCTTCTCCCTACATACCCTCCATCACTCCTGCGTACATGCCCAAACCATCGCAATCTTGCTACTCTCACTTGATCCCCAAACGGTCTTACGTCTGCTGATCCTCTCATGTATTTATTTCTGATCCTATCCTTCTTCGACGCTCCCAGTTGGAGACGTGACATTTTCAGCTTCGCGACTTCTAAGCTGCGCTTAAGGGCTTTTCGTAGGTGCCACGTACCCATACAGCATAGTTGCTCACACCTTACCTTTCAGTTTCGCAGGCACCCTTCTGTTACCTCCTGTTTTTCCCACTTTCACAATGTGGCTAATCCCAATCCCCTCTCTATGATTGAATGTGTCTCCTAACATTTTATGTGTATCAGTATATATTTTCATATCAATTTTATGTTTTTATGTATACATGTGTATTTATATTTCTAGATTCTAAAGTACATAGTGTATCCTAATCTACTGCTTGTATTAATTATTGTAAAGTGTCTTCTGTCGTACTTCAGTGTTACCAAGGAGCACTATAAAATATATGTATCATGTATTAATATTTTTATTTATTTATTTAAATCAGACACACCATATATGATAACATATAGCAGTCCATAGTAACTTAAAAGAAAAAAAGTAGAACAACCACCCCCGACAAAGGCACACAAGAAATATAATTGAACTATACTACAATGTCATGGGAATAGGTACAAAAGACTCTCCCATCGTGCCATTATC
>WURV02178077.1:0-13579 GCA_011762755.2 Epimenia babai
GGCAGACCTCTGCGATAAGCGGTTTTTGAGAAGATTTTTTAAGAAAATGTTAACATCGGACGGATGGACGGACGGACGGACGAACTCCGATCAGAAAAGCTCACCGAGCTAAAAAGAGAGAGAAGAAACGAGAGAGAAGAAACGAGAGAGAAGAAACGAGAGAGAAGAAACGAGAGAGAAAAAACGAGAGAGAAGAAACGAAAGAGAAGAAACGAGAGAAAAGAAACGAGAGAAAAGAAACGAGAGAGAAGAAACGAGAGAGAAGAAACGAGATAGAAGAAAAACGAGGGAAAAGAGGGAAAAGAGGGAAAAAGAGGGGAAAAGGGGATAAAGAGAAAAAGAGAGGAAAAAAGAGGGGGAAAAGAGGGAAAAAAGACAGGGGGAAAAGAAAAAAGAGGGAAAAAGACGGAAAAAAGAAAAAAGAGGAAAAAAGAAAAGAAAGAAGAGAAAAAAAGAGAGGGAAAAAAAGGAAAAAAGAGAGGGAAAAAGAGAGGGAAAAAGTGAGGGACAAGAGGGAAAAAGAGAGGGGAAAAAAAGAGGGGAAAAAGAGAGGGGAAAAAGAGAGGGAAAAAAGAGAGGGGAAAAAAAGAGAGGGAAAAAAGAGAGGGAAAAAAGAGAGGGGAAAAAAGAGGGGGAAAAAGGGGGGAAAAAAGAGAGGGGGAAAAAGAGGGGAAAAAAGAGAGGGTGAAAAAGAGAGGGGGAAAAAGAGAGGGTGAAAAAGAGAGGGGGAAAAAGAGAGGGGGAAAAAGAGAGACGAAAAAAAGAGAGGCAAAAAATGAGGCAAAAAAAGAGAGGGAAAAAAGAGGGAAAAATACAGGAAAAAAGACATGGAAAAAAAGAGGAGGGAAAAAGAGGGAAAAAAGAGGGGGAAAAGAGGAAGAAAGATGGAAAAAGAGGGAATAGAGGGAAAAATAGGGAATAGAGGGAAAAAGTGGGAAAAGAGGGGAAAAGAGGGGAAAAGAGAAGGGAAAAGGGAAAAAAAGAAGCAAAAAAGGGCAAAAAGAAGCAAAAAAGGGAAAATAGAAGGAAAAAAAGAGAAAAAGGGGGAAAAGGGAAAAAAAATTGGGAAAAAAAGGGGAAAAAAGAAGGGAAAAGGGAAAAAGAGAGGAAAAAAGAGAAAAAAAGAGGGAAAAAAGAGGAAAAAATAAAGAAAAAAGAGAAAAAAAGAAGGAAAAAAAGAAAAGAGAAAAAAGAGAGAGAAAAAGGAAAAAATTAGAGAAAACGAGAAAAAATGAGAAGAAAAAAATGAGAAAAAAGAGAAAAAATGAGAAAAAAAAGAGAAAAAATGAGAAAAAAAGAAAGAAAAAGAGAGACAGAAAAAGAGAGAGAAAGAAAGAGAAAAAGAGAGAGAAAAAAGATAGAGAAAAAAGAGAAGAAAAAAAGAAAAAAGAGGGAAAAAAGAGGGAAAAAAGACGGGGAAAAGAGAGAGGAAAATGAGAGGAAAACGAGAGGAAAAAAAGAGGGAAAAAAGAGAAAAAAAGAGAGGGAAAAAGAAAGAAAAAAGAGGGAAAAAAAGAGAAAAAAGAGAAAAAGAGAAAAAAGTAAGAAAAAAGAGAGAGAAAAAAGACAGAAAAAAAGAAAGAGAAAGAGAAAAAAAGAGAAAAAAATGTGAAAAAATGAGAAAAAAAAGAGAAAAAATGAGAAAAAAGAGGAGAAAAAATTAGAAAAATTCAGAAAAAAATGAGAAAAAAGAGAAAAACGAGAAAAAATGAGAGAAAAAAGAGGAAAATGAGAAAAAGAGAACAAAAGAGAGAAAATGAGAGAAAAAAAGAATAAAAAAGAGAAAAAGAAAGAGAAAAACAGCTAAAGAAAAAAAGAGAAAAACAGCGAAAGAAAAAAAGAGAAAAAAGAGAGAAGAAAAAAAGAGAAAAAAGAGAGAAGAAAAAAAGAGAGAGAGAGAGAGGGAAAAGAGAGAGAGAGAGGAAGAGAGAGAGGGAGCAAAAAGAGAGGAAAAAAGAGAGAAAAAATGAGAGAAAAAAAGAGAGAGAAAAAAAGAGAGAGAAAAAGAGAGAAAAATTAGAGAAAAAAGAGAGAGAAAAATTTGAGAAAAAAGAGAGAGAAAAATTTGAGAAAAAAGAGAGGAATAAAACGAAAGAAGAAAAAGAGAGAGGAAAACAGAGGAAAAAAGAGAGGGAAAAAACAGAGGGAAAAAGAGAGGGAAAAAACAGAGGGGAAAAAGAGAGGGAAAAAAGAGAGGGGAAAAAGAGAGGGAAAAAACAGAGGAGAAAAAGAGAGGGAAAAAACAGAGGAGAAAAAGAGAGGGGAAAAAAGAGGGGAAAAAAGCGGGGAAAAAGAGAGGGAAAAAGAGAGGGGAAAAAGAGAGGAAAAAAGACAGGGAAAAAAGAGAGGATAAGAGAGGAAAAAAGAGGAAAAAAGAGGGAAAAAAAGGAAAAGAGAGGAAAAAAGAGGAAAAGAGAGGAAAAAAGAGAGGAAAAGAGAGGGAAAAAGAGAGGAAAAGAGAGGAAAAAAGAGAGGAAAAGAGAAGAAAAAAGAGAGGAAAAGAGAGGACAAGAGAGAAAAAGAGGAAAAGAGAGAGAAAGAGAGAAAAGAGAGAGGAAAAAAGAGAGGAAAAAAGAAAGGAAAAAGAGAGAGGAAAAAAGAAAGGAAAAAGAGAGAGGAAAAAAGAGAGGAAAGAAGAAAGAGGAAAAAGAGAGGAAAACAGAGGAAAAAAGACAGCGAAAAAAACAGAGGAGAAAAAGAGAGGGAAAAAACAGAGGAGAAAAAGAAAGGGAAAAAACAGAGGAGAAAAAGAGAGGGAAAAAACAGAGGCGAAAAAGAGAGGGGAAAAAGAGAGGGAAAAAGAGAGGGGAAAAGAGAGGAAAAAAGACAGGGAAAAAAGAGAAAAAAGACAGGAAAAAAGAGGAAAAAGAGAGGAAAAGACAGGAAAAAGAGAGGAAAAGAGAGGAAAAGAGAGGAAAAGAGAGGAAAAAAGAGAGGAAAAGAGAGGAAAAAAAGAGAGGAAAAGAGAGGAAAAAGGAGAGGAAAAGAGAGAAAAAAAGAGAGGAAAAAAGAGAAAAAAAGAGAGGAAAAAAGAGAAAAAAAGAGAGGAAAAGAGAAAAAAAGAGAGGAAAAGAGAGGAAAAAAAGAGAGGAAAAGAGAGGAAAAAAGAGAGGAAAAGAGAGGAAAAAAAGAGAGGAAAAGAGAAAAAAAAGAGAGGAAAAGAGAGAAAAGAGAGAGGAAAAGAGAGGAAAAGAGGAAAAAAGAGAGGAAAAAAGAGAGGAAAATAGAAGAAAAAAGAGAGGAAAAGAGAGGAAAAGAGAGAGAGAAAAGAGAGGAAAAGATAGAGAGAGAAGAAGGAAAAAAAACAGAGAGAGGGAAAGAGAGAGAAAAGAGAGAGAAAAGAGAGAGAAAAGAGAGAAAAGAGAAAAAGAGAGAGAAAAAGAGAGAGAAAAAGAGAGAGAAAAAACGGAGAGAGAAAAACGGAGAGAGAAAAAAGAGAGAGAAAAAAGAGAGGGGAAAAAGAGAGAGAAAAAGAGAGGGAAAAAAGAGAGAAAGGAAAAAGAAAGGGAAAAAGAGAGAGAAAAAATGAGAGAAAAAAAGAGAGAAAAAACGATAGAGAAAAAACGATAGAGAAAAACGAGAGAGAAAAAATGAAGAGAAAAAACGAGAGGGAAAAAAGAGAGGGGAAAAAGAGAGGGAAAAAACAGAGGGGAAAAAGAGAGGGAAAAAAGAGAGGGAAAAAAAGAGAGCAAAAAGAGAGAGAAAAGGGAAAGAAGAGATAAAAAAGATAAGAGGCCAAAGAGACCTCAGTATACCCATTATGATACTGAAAAGAGACAAGAGGCCGAAGAGAAAATACCCATGTGACACCAAAACAAGACAAGACGATAGGCCAAGAAGACCCGACAATACCCATTACAATACTGAAACGGGACAAGAGGCCAAAGAGATCCAACAATACCGATTACAATACTGAAATAGGACGAGAGGCCAAAGAGACCAGACAATATCCACTAAACATACCCACTACTCACAACACTAAATCAAGAAAATACAGTCTATGTGAACCTCTTCAGCTGTTCTTGAGATTTTTAAAGAAAAAAATACGAACATCGGCAGAAGGTAGTTCCCCTAGCTGCGATGACGATACCATGAACAAATCTGGAAGAGACCATAACTAGGACAATATCTGCCAAATGGCAGACCTCTGCGATACGAGTTCTTAAGATCTTTTTTTTAATGTTAACATCGGACGGATAAACGACGCACAAATTCCAATTAAAAAGTTCACCGAACATAGGCTCGGGTAAATTAAAAATTGACTAACAAATGAGATTGAATAAAGTAACAGTGAATTAGTGTATTAAAATGATGTCTTCACAGATCACACATTACAAATTTTAGATGAAAATATCACAACAGTTTATATCACACCTTTTATTTGTTGTAAAATTAAAATCATTATCACTAATAGCACGCAGAAATCATTTTATAGTGGAGATTCAATGATTAGTTAACATCATTGCTCATCATCATTAGCAGATATATACACGTATGAAGTCAATTATACAATTTCAGTAGCTGTCTCAACACTATTGGCTAATTTCAGTTATTACAATTTAAATACAATTCATAAATAGTATCAAGTAAGGTTCCTTACTGAATGTGTCCAGTTCTAGCATGAAGATTCCTGACTGGGAGAATTATTCATTGAATTTATGAAAAACAAATATCCTACAAGTGTATTGTACATTTATTGGGTTCTTACATGATACAAACTAGACAGTATTAGGTTGCTGCTAGCAGACATCACACAGTTGGGTGTCTACAATAGTGTGGAATGAATGCTTTACATTTGAACAATGCCTGCTGTGTTAAAACCACAATTTGATACAATCAAATTACATAATGAAGACAGATATTAAAGACTCCGATCAGAAAAGCTCACCGAGCATAAGCTCAAGTGAGCTAAAAAAGACAAAACAAGGGGCCAAGCAGGCTATCTTGATGTTAGAATGACAAGACAACAAACAAGGAGACTGCCTGACATCAAAGACAAGAGGCCATTAAGATACTGAAATAAGAAAAAAAATTTATAATAAAAAATACAAAAATTAACTAAAGTTTCCTCCATTTGCTACGATGACGATACCATGAATAAATCTCGAAGAAACCAACCTAATGACAATATTTGCTAAGTAGCAGACCTCTGCGATAAGCAGTTCTTGAGATTTTTAAGAAAAATACGAACATTGGCAAAAGTTACCTCCCTTAGTTACAATGATACCATGAACAAATCTCGAACAGACCAGCCCAAGGACAATATATTGACCAAATAGCAGACCTCTGTGATAGGCAGTTCTTAATATTTTTTCATAAAATATTATAGGATGGATGGATGATCAGATTAGAAAAGCTCACCAAGCCTAAGCACAGGTGAGCTAACACTGTGTTATATAGTTAATACATTCAATTTATTGAGATCATTAGAGTAAAGTTGGCCATCTGCCAAATAAAGCGACTCACTCTCGATGGCTGCATATGCATCGCACGTGTAACGGAATGTCACAAAGCCGTAATTATCCCTGTTAACATACATTTTACAAAACAACTTAGTCATACAAATCAAGTAAAAAATAAAAATTAATTCTGCAATACATACTTGCTGGGTGAATGAATTGTTTTAAGCTATCATTTGGCAGGCTGCACAATACTGCAAAACAGTTAAAAACGCACGCAAGACCAGTACCAGCAACACATCAGAAGCATACGATATTGCTCGAGTAAGTAGATTATGCCCCGATGACCCACCCTTTCTCCCGGAAGAAGAGCTTGGTGTCAGTGACTTCACCGAAGATGCTGAAATGCCGACGAAGCTGCCTGTGAGTGTATTTTGCCGGCAGTCGTCCCACATATATGATCTTGCGTTCCTGATATCACACATTGCTACCGATAAAACATCCAAAAAGCAAGAGTGAATATACCAAATTTTATACTGTTATCTAGTATATATAGTAGCCTAACCTTAGCTATCAAATACAGCAAACCATTCCAAAAATAACTGAATACTCTCTCCAAAAACAATTTCCTAATGCCTGCATGATATATTCGTTTCAATGACCGAAAAAACTAAAAATAATTTAACAAAAACAAAATTCAACTCATATCATCAGGCCTTTTGCCTCTTCTCTCAACCTCTCCGTAATAATCAAAGGCACAACTATCAAACCATCCGATGCAGTTTGCAACCTTAGACCTATGTTGATAAACATCTCGCTTTTAAAAAGCAAATAGCCAAAGGTCTCTAATCTGGCTATATGTATTTACAGAACATTTAATCAATTTCACATTGCTTGTCTTTAAAACTGTGTTAAGTACTTTGCACATTCTTGCATCACAAACGTAACTGATAACTGCCACAGTAATCTTCCATCAAATGAACCCTGCCCACTCCAAAACACCACCGCTGGACTTTACTCATAAATGCCGTTGCTCTCATATTACTCCTGTTCGTCGCTCACTCCATTGGCTACCCATCCCATGTCGAATCTCATTTAAGATCCTTTCGTTAAATTAACAGTGCATCTATACCCTCTCCTCAGCCTTCCGGATTAACTCATCTGCATGCTCTATTCAACAGAACTCATCAGTGACTCGCTGTGCCTTATAAAAAACGGGCTACTGCACCCACATTTATGATTTTTATAGATGAATTTTGTAGTGTTTCTGGTTATTGAATTTGGTTTGAGACATGTTATATATTGTAGATGGTGCATATTCAATTTTAGGCCATGTTAGTGTAGAATGTTAAGGCCAGTTCGAATTCGACGAAGCAGTTTTTATAGTGGTGATATTTTACATTTTATCGCTTGATATGTTTATTCCAAGACAGTGTGGAGTCTATGTGTGATGGTAATTAGGATAGCCAATGTGGTTCTATAAATAGCTGGAAAGAAATGCACAGGAAAAAACCTATACCCCTGATTTTTTCCTGTGCATTTCTCTCCAGCTTAGTTTCCACTGCCATCGGCCACCTGCCTGTTGACCATATCCCCATAACCTGTAACCATCTATGCCACTGTTAGTCAGCGTTAAGTTCGTTAATCACCTGTGCTTCTTATCTTGTCTACCTCACTTCACACTTTCATAAACTAATCACTCTTTTGCTCTCGCTATGTGCTTCCTCCTATCCTTCAAACACTCCTTATGTTTCACTTTCAGTTTCACCCGTAACCTCCCTTCTCAATTAATCAGGTCCCATAAATGGCATTCTTATTATAATACAAACAGCAAAGTATGGCCTCCCTTGACCTACACACAGTATCACTTACCATAACACAGTAACACAGACGCACGCATGTACAGTAACAGCGACGATCGATAAGCTGGATGGATGATGTACTCCAACGATGTAACAGGTTGATGCATTGATGAAATGTCTGATACGGCTGAGGGAGGAGCAACCCACGGTGAAAAGTCTTGTTGTCTCCCAGTTCACGTCTCTCCTCGCCCTCCTCCAAGTACCTCTCAGGTCGATCAACTACAGTAGACTGTATAAAACACCTGTAAAAAACCCACCGGGTCTGGGCAGACAATTGACTGTCTTCCATTCACGCCACCGGTTCCAGACGTCAAAGGACGGGCTACATATGTCACACACCCCGCTCAGTCTGTGATATTTGATGATTATTTGCAATGAGATGACGATATCGGAGGGGGGAGAGGTAAGTGACATCGGAGGGGGAGAGGTAAGTGACATCGGAGGGGGGAGATAAGTGACATCGGAGGGGGGAGGTAAGTGACAGAGACCATAGGGGAGAAGCCCATACAGAACCACTCTGAAATGGCTACCCAGAGCCACAGGGGTGTAAGGAGCCTTCTGCCCGAAACATGCCACAGGTAGCACAATGATTATGGTAAGAATTGAACCAGGGTCCTCTCCAATCAAATAAAAACGCTCGGACCACTACTACTCTCACTCCACCTCGCCACATGAGTGGTCGGTCTGTCAAATTTCAACGGAATGAGTTGTGTGATCGTATGAATCCACGGTGGTTTCGTGGTTTCGTGGTTTCATTATACATAACAGCACCTACATTCAGTAAAGTTATATTAACAACACTCAAGCTTATACGACGAGATAGGAGTTTCTGTAACATCATCATCAAAGCAGCTCAACCATATTTGCATACAATTGAATATTCGTAAGTTGCTTATACGGCGATATAGGAGTTTCTGTAACATCATCATCAAAGCAGTTCAACCATATTTGCATACAAATGAATATTCGTAAGTTGCTTATACGACGATATAGGAGTTTCTGTAACATCATCATCAAAGCAGCTCAACCATATTTGCATATAATTGAATATTCGTAAGTTATTAGCACCTCGAGAGTAACTCAACATGTCATTCCCCGCCGCCATTTCGAACATCAATTGCGATTTACTGCAGGCACTACGGCTTCAGTTTTACTTGTCTCGACGGCTCGATGAATCTCACTGAAAGGTCAAGGTCAATTACGGCATTTTCGCGTACCACGCCTGATGCACCTACAATCTTCCTGCTGTCCCTCAAGGCGGGCGGGGTGGGGATTAACCTGACGGCAGCCAGCCACGTTTTCCTTCTCGATCCTGTGGGTTGATCTATATTGTAAATAGAACAAATTAAGGGAAAGACGCATCTGACTCGATAGTATATTGATGAGCTGTGGGTTGATCTATATTATAAATAGAACAAATTAAGGGAAAGACGCATTTGACTCGATATTACATTGATGAGCTGTGGGTTGATCTATATTATAAATAGAACAAATTAAGGGAAAGACGCATCTGACTAGATAGTATATTGATGAGTTGTGGGTTGATCTATATTGTAAATAGAACAAATTAAGGCAAAGACGCATCTGACTAGATAGTATATTGATGAGCTGTGGGTTGATCTATATTGTGAATAGAACAAATTGAGGGAAAGATGCATCCGACTTGATAGTATATTGATGAGTCGTGGGTTGATCTATTGTACATACACAAAGTCATACTAAGCAGTCTAGGCTAAATTACTCCAGTCCAACGACCTCGATTCCAGCAACTTTCCTCGCGTAAACATTACATAAAGCTTATTCAAGAGCAACCATAAGACATATTTGTACTCAAAATGCTCTACCAACTCATAGTTATAATCCCACCCCACATACTTTAGTCAGTTATTGAATAGTCTGCCAACATTTTTAGTTTCACGAATTGATAATTTTATCCAATGAATTTTTACGCCACAGACCTTTTTTATTATAACTATATTTCTATAATATTTTAATAGCACATATAACGTATCAATACATGTAAAGTGCGTCTGTTAATATACTACCGCTATATTCACGAAGCACTCTAATAACCCATATTATTATTATTATACGTGCGCAGGCATGGAACCCGGCCACGGAAGACCAGTGTTTTGACCGGTGTCATCGTTTGGGTCAAACGCGCGACGTCGTCATCACCAAATTCGTCGTTGACGACTCGGTCGAGACGAAGATGCTCGACTTGCAGGAACGCAAGCGCCAGCTGATGCAGGGGGCGTTCGCGAAGAAGATGACGGGCGAGGAGCGACGGCAGATGAGGATCAACGACATCACATCGCTCATAGATATACGCCGTCCTGACACGTAAAGTACTTGTACTCACCCCACCCCTCACACCGCACGCAGTACCGCGCCCAGCAACACTGTCAGCAGACAAAACCGTGCCCTTACATTTACCACGTAAAGTACTATGTTCCCCTGTTGACTGACTGTAAAGTACCGGGTTTCTGACACTAACCGCCTTAAGTACCGGGTTTCTGACACTAACTGCCTAAAGTCCCGGTTTCTGACACTAACCACCTAAAGTCCCGGGTTTCTGACACTAACCGCCTAAAGTACAGGGTTTGTGACACTAACCGCCTAAAGTACAGGGTTTGTGACACTAACCGCCTACAGTACAGGGTTTGTGACACTGACCGCCTACAGTACAGGGTTTGTGACACTAACCGCCTAAAGTACAGGGTTTCTGACACTAACCGCTTAAATTACAGGGTTTGTGACACTAACCGCCTAAAGTACAGGGTTTGTGACACTAACCGCCTAAAGTACAGGGTTTGTGACACTACCCGCCTAAAGTCCAGGATTTGTGACACTAACTGCCTGAAGTACCGGGTTTCTGACACTAATTGCCTACGGTACCGGGGTTCTGACACGAACCACTTAAAGTACCGGGTTGCTTCTCTACATTGTGTTGTTTCATCGTTTTCCTGAGAAATGGGACCAACTTTGAGCATCGTGACGTATCGCTGTTGTCAGCATCTCACAGATTTAAACCAAGACATTCCCTCGGGCTCTATATGTGCCCTGTCTACATGATTGCCCGGTAGCGATTGGAGAATGGGGGGGCACAGGACACACGGTGGTGCTTCAAATTGGGAATAGAGAACGTGGGGTGAAGGTCGTTGGGTCTGGGTGGACAGGAACCACTACAGGTCATGATTTCAGTAACTCTCACTTGGCAACAATCGTTATCGTAGGAGGGTAAACAGGGGCCAGTGGTTGCGATAGATACTAACGATGTATAATACATGGAGTTTTGACCACGGTCCAGTACAGTGCAGCGGGCTGCCATTTATTCCATCTCCCCTCAGTGTGTAATAATCGGTGCATGCACCAGTATCTGTACATTAGTCCGTCGTTGAAACTTGAAACCATCAAAAATTGTCTACTTCATGGTGCTGCTTGCTATGTTAAGTATTGTCTCCCTTTGTTAACAATCGGTGCTTGTTTTATAATATTTTTATTTACATGAAAATTTGAAACATGAATTGGGCAACACTCGGCGCATTTAAAGCTGTGAGCAGTCCATAAAAATACCACATAATTGTTAGCATTTTATGATTGGATGAAGACATTGTGTAAATATTCATTTGTTAACAAAAGTTTCCTGATTCATTCTCTCTAATATTGACAGTGATTTCCAATGGTAGTTCATTTTTACGTGAAATTCCTTAAACTTGAGATTTAATATTTTAATACTACATGGTGACTCATAATTATGTACCCACTTTTCTAATGAGAAATTATATTACTATAAACGTCACATATATGGTGTAGGCAAGTACGCATGTTTTATTACGTCACGTTCTTAGTACAGTTCTACAGCTTTTCTTACTGTTTCTAAGATTGACGTTTATAGCAATATAATGTCTCGTTACAAAAGTGGGTACAGAATTATGAATCACCATGTATATGTAGGGGAGAAATGCACAGGAAAAAAACCTATACCTCTGATAGGACTGATGTCCCATCAGGGGTATAGTTTATTTCCTGTGCATTTATCTCCAGCTATTTATCGAACCACATTGGCTATCCTAATGACCATCGTGTATATGTAGCGTTAATAGTCATATTTTCATATTCAAAAAACTAATTTTAAACACAATTTTTTTAGGTTAAACCATGAATCACGATTTTATCTTTTACATAAAATATATCCCGTATTGCAAAATACATGAGAAACAATCGTGTAATTACTTAGAAAGTTAAGGCTTTAAAACATGGCGGTCGCTTGCAGTTGACTACTACAATTATTAATATAAGGAAGGGTTACTTTTAGGGACACTAGAACTTTTTCGTTTGGTTAATTCCTGTTACTGTGATAGCCTGACATGGAGGAGTATGTTGAGGGGAGATAAATTCACAGGAAAAAAGTACCTCCAGAGGTAAAAGTGTTTTTATTCTGCCTTTTGCTCTAGTAACTTTGAGAACCACAGTGGCTACTCCCTTAACTCTGTCAAAATGAGAGTAACGGACATTTTCAGGAGAAAATTAGGCAACACCTTTTGAGACTTATTCGTGAATAAGCTTTCGCTTATAAGTTATATGCTTCTTCCTTCTTCAGGCTTATCGAATGAAATTGAATTATTGAATCTCATTCGATAAGCCTAAAGAAGCATATTACATATATGCGAAAGCTTATTCACGAATAAGTCTCAAAAGGTGTTCCCTCATTGTCTCTTACTTTACTAGACTAATACGGCTACTTATATTATACGGAAATATTCAAAGAACAGCAGGTCACGATGGATAAGTAAGATATTGGATTGGCCGTCTTTCTGAGATAAATCTAATACAGTCAAACCTGCCCGAACGGCCACCTGTATTAAGAGGGCACCTGTCGTAACGGTCACTTCAAATTCCTCCCGACATGTGCACTAGTCTAAATGTCAAACCTGGATTAAACGGCCACCTGTCTTAACGGCCACTTTTTCGTGATTCCCGTGAATGGCCGCTTAATAGAAGTTTGACTGTAATTATAATAATTACAATTGTGTGAAATGTTGATTATTATCTGCCTAGTGCTATATTTTCTGTCACAAAACTGTAGACCTGTACTACCAAGATGCCTGCTAGTGAGTAGATGACGCGTTTTGTTAGGAGTTAATTGCCACTGTTATTATCTTTGCTAAAATTACTTGTTCGTCCTATTATTGGTGTATTTAATTGTTATCATGCAATTCATGAAGGGCAATATTGACAGAATTGAGCAGTTATACCACAGAATACTGAGAAAAGAACTGAAAATCATCAAGTAAAATATCCTTAGTTGACTATCACAGCGACAAACCAGCACTACAGCTATCATGACACTATCCGCTAACTGGGGCAAAACTTTGTATCTACACAAAATTGTCTGTAACACAACTGGCCCTAAAACCAATAGGTATCTGCAACATACTCGTTTATAGTGATGGGAGATTCAAAGACTAGTGTGCTAAATCTTGGTGACTTACACAAAGCTACCGAGAAAGAAACATGCATGAGAACGACGGTTGGTACCTAGCCAAAAACAATATTAATGCAGGATTTATCAAAGGAAACTGATTTTGTACCCATGTTAGCTCAAACTGTTTGACTAGTATACATCTGGAACCAAGTAGCAAACGCCGATGATATTGCTTAACAAATAGAGCTAAAACTGAGTCTATAGAAGTACTTAAAACTCAAAATACACTCTTATGCAATGACGCATAGATATGACAAAGGCGATGCAACTTAAAGTACCATCAGCATCAATACTCTCATCGATAAAGCTACGATTTGATGTACGACGTTTTAGAGACTGAATATTCGTGTCAACAATTAGAACATATGCAAGAAGGATCTCCACAATTGTTTCCACTTAAATGAGGATGAAGTGTTCAAGTTAATAAACAAGAGGCCTCAAAAGGCTCACCCGAAAAAAAGAGAGAAAAAAGAGAGGAAAAAAGGCAGAACAAGAGACCAAGGAGGCCATCTCCATATTAGAACAACAAGACGACAAGAAGACTGCTTGACATCAAAAACAAGAGGCCAAAGAGACCTGATAATAGCCAACAAGAGGCAAGACCTGAAAAAAAAGAGAAAAAAGAGGGGGGAAAAGAGAAAAAAGGGGAAAAAAGATAGAAAAAATAGAGAAACAAGAGGCCCAAGAGGCCTCAAGACGCTCACCTGAGAAAAAAGAGAGAAAAAAGAGGGGAAAACTAGAGAAAAAAGAGAGAAAAAGAGAGAAAAAGAGAGAAAAAAGAGAGAAAAAGAGAAAGAAAAGAGAGAAAAAGAGATAAAAAAGAGATAAAA